>CAUYSK010051708.1:0-53279 GCA_963575035.1 Avahi laniger | reverse complement strand
CGCCCAGCCTTTCCTGAATATTTTTGATCTGTGGTTGGTCGAATCCATGGATGCAAAATCCATGGATATGGAACCCACGGATATGGAGGGCTGACTGTACTCCTGTTCTTAGATAAACAGTGGCAGACTATATATATTTTTCCCACCTTGCTTTGCTTTTTTTCTTACCAATCTGTATCTGCTGATGTCATACCCTATACTCACTCTTTGCTTCAGCTGCAGAGTACTCCACTGTGCACCTTTATCATAGTTTATTCAACCTGTTTCCCACTGATGGACATCCGAGGGGTCCAGTCTTTGCTTTACAGATGGTGTTGCAATGAATACTTTTGTGCATACATTTTTTTTCATGTTTTCCCCAGTGTATTTTGAGATAGATCCCTAAAAATAGGACTCCAGGTCAAAGGGGATATGTAGATATGTTTTTGCTAGATCGTGCCAAAGCCCCTTTCACAGATGTTGTACCATTTTGCACTCATCCACAATGTGCCTATGTCCCCACAGCCTTTTCAAGAAACTATTTTTTCAAATTTTGGGATTTTTGTCAAGCAGATTTTAAAAATAATTTTTTTCCTTGTTAGAGAAATAATACGTGTTTGTTGAAGAAATTTTGAGAAGAAAAAAGCACACTATCCAATTCTCAACAATCCCTTTCCCTAGAATTACTTGCCTTAAATATTTACTGGCCAGCACCTCTAACCCACTCATGTGTGACATTCAGGATCCCTCCCAGTACACCTCTAGGTATTAGTGGGAAGCTTACCTGTCTCTTGGTCATGCCAGGATTCAAGTCACCATTCCAGCTGAATCCTTGATGACTACCTATGTCTACATGAAGCACATCATTCACCCTGGTCACATCCAGTCTCCTTCTGCATTAAAGAGCCACAATTCAAAGCTGCATATGGAGCCAACTTTACTGAAGATTGCAGCAGTGGAGAGGGTTACACTCACAGAGCAACAGCCAACAAGCTTCAGGGGAATAGTAAATAACACCAGTCCCCAGCCTGTACCCCCCAGCAAGGAGCTCTCGCCGCTAAAGCTGTGGCCTCCAGATGCCCTGGGCTTGCTGTGCTCCTTCCCTGAATACCTTCATCTCTTCCTTCCAACTAGAAACCCTGAACTTCTCACTTTCCTACACAAAGAGTCTCTGTTTCCATTATCACACCAACTCCCCCTATTTTGGACTTTCTATCATTTTTGCACATAAAATGACCCACTTAAGTGTCTTGCTTACCAAAACAGTTTTTATCCATAAAAGGAATTCCACTAACATATATTTTCTTCCCAGTTAAAATTTAAGAATATAAAAAATAAAAGCAAAATCACCCATATTCCTCCCACTTAGACAGAGATAAACACTGTAAACATATCAGTATATATCCATTTAGATCTGCCCTCTAGGGTGTGTGGGGTGCCAGGTAAATATTTTTTGCAAATATTTTCTGTCTATATGAAATATTTGAGTCACCCCAAATCAGCAGGTCAGCACCATTCTGGCTGTCCAGTGTCGAACAATCCCATGAAAGAAATACCTTGGCAGTCAGCAGGACCAGCCTCCACAGTGCTCTGCTCAAACTGGAGCCCACCAGGATAACCCTATAAACATGAGTCCTGGGGCTCCTTGAGGCATCTGGTTGACCCCACATACACAGGACAAGGGGCAGCACAGGGTCAGGGTGCATGAAAGGAAGGGGAGAAACACAGACCAGGTGCCCCACTTGGACATCACTGCTGGTCCTATTGGGTCCCAGCGACCAAAGGAGGACTTTCTTCAAAAAAGGGATTTAAAGTGGGGGTTGGGGGAGCAAGCCTGAGATGTGGGGCCCCATAAAGGTCCCTGTTTGCTGGTCTGAGGGCAATACTCTATCAGCTAGCAGAACCATGTATACCAATGCCAGGGTCTCACCCCCAGAGATTCTAATCCAATTGGTGTGGAGCAGAGTCACATGCACTTTTTTAAAGCTGTCCAGGTGAGTGAGGGTTGACAGCCATGGAGAGCCATTCAACTTAATAGTGTTTAAAGTCCTTGTATCTCCCTTCCCAGGAAACTGAGATTATAGTATTGAAGGAATTGGCTCCAAGGCATCCAGTGGGCCAAGACTAGAGCTGCACCCACAGCCTGCGTGCCTAAAGAGGCTGAATATATAGGCTGTCCAGTGACTTTTACCTATCACAACTGGAGAACTCCCGTCTTCTTTTTTCATGTACTTTTTAGGTACTGTAGCTGCCCATATCATCTCTGCTGGTACTGGCCCTTAATAACCTTTATGCTGTCAAGGTCAAATGTGTGTTCACTAATAGCTGGGAAGTGTCCTAGCAAGGACCCAGCCTTTTTCAACTAATCGGCATTAATCACATCCTCTGGTTAAACTGGCTGAGACAAAACCCAGAGGCAGGCTTGTTCTTTTTTGCAATTAGTGAGATTCCATGAGGAAGTGCAGGTGATGTGACTTCCAGGCCTATTCCCTATGGGACAGAACCAGACTGAGAGCAGAGAGGAGATGAGAGCACATTTCCCTCTGCTCATGGCCAATGATGGGAGGGCCTGCCGACAGCTGACGGGTCTGTTGCAGACATTGTAGCTGAAGCTGGGGGTTGGATTCCTTCAAATAATCTGCACATAAGGAAAGGAAAACATGATTTTCTTTGACACTTTCCTTGAGTTCCTTTTCCATTATTATTGTTAGACGTTCCAGACAGAAAAAACACTGAATTAAGCATAACATACGTTCCTCTCTGGAAGAGAATTGGGTGTGTGGATTCCTGGGTTTATGACTAAAGTTCTTGTATACCAAGCAACTTGGTAATCCAGGAAAATCCAGAAAAACTCCACGCTTACCTTTCTCTGGCTATAAAATGGGGTCAACATATTGGCTTCAAACGTCAAGCTACTAACTCTACCCTTGCTTGAGTTTTCCTGATTGGTTGTTGGGATGGTCGAGAGAGAGACGTGGACCCTCCCCAGCAGAAGCTAAAGTGAGCTGGAATGTCAGCCAGTCGGGTCCTGCCAGGAAGCAGATGGCATATTCAGGAGAGTTTTTGAATGGATGATTTACAGAGGTGTGGGTAAACCTATGAGAAATGAGGAAGCTCCCCCGGACTAATGACAGCACTGTGGCCTTCCCATCCCCAGGCCTGAGAGAACAGGAAGAGAAAGTGGTTTTAGGAATCTAGTGAGACCTGTCATCGTAAGAGCTGTGGTCTTCTGGAGAAAGATGCAGCCCCTGCCAACCCACAGCCCAGCAGGGTGGACGGGGAGCCAATACCCCAGCTTCACTCCCCTCCACCCTCTGATCTCCTGCTGTGCTTCCCTTTGGCTGAGCCCAGCAGGAAACCAGAGCGCAAGGGAGCCCAGCTGATGCAACCCATAGAGGTCAGCCTCCCCAGGCCCAAATCAGGGTGGAGAAAGGGAGAGAGCAGATTCAAGAGGCAAAAGGAGAATATCACCCAGAGCTGGACAAACAGCCCCATTGTTCCCTCAAAATAACAAATGCCCAATATGCATCTGTAATTTACATACTTCCTTCGAGGTTGTGTTAAACAACCACGTACACAAAATCACATAATCGACTGTAAAGACCTATACATATTCCAATTTATTATTATTATTATTGGAAGTAGAAAACTCTGTAGCCATTAGATGTCAGGGGCTGAGCAAGTAAAACAATTTGGCAACTGTTAGATCCAGAGGCTGTTATCAAGCTGCCTCCATCTCCGTGCTTTGGCGCATTGGCTCCATCTGTGACACCCAGGGGCCCCACTGGAAATTCCAACAGGGCAAGCTACAGTCACTCTGCCTGCTCACTGTTGATTTTCCTCCTCAGCTCCTGCAGGGTGGAATGTCAGCTAAGTGGCAGGGAGCCTGCTCACCAAGGGGCTGGCTGATTGCTTAGGAAACCCATCCCTCTAATGGAATTTAATAAAAACCACCCACCAGACGCAGGGTGGGGGCACTGGCTCTTTAAATGATGCTTTTCTTTAAGGGGGGAAAATCTATCTTTGCCAGTAAAAGAAAGAGGAGAAAGAATCTAGTTTTTCAAAGATGGAAGAAAAATGTTTTTAATCTGTAACACTGCTAATTTCACTCCCCCACTCAAAACTCTTTGATGGCTATCATTGCCTAGGGAATAAATTTCAAATGCTTTTAGCCTGAGATCTAGCCTCAGCTTTTCCTACCAAATCTTTCAGTACTCTCCTTCAACTATCCTTCCAACACATTGGTTGACTCAGAGGACATTTTTTTGGGGCAATTTCAAGTACATTCCCATACATAGCTTTTTCATGCTATAGACCAGTGGTTCCTAGGTCAGTGTGATCTTGCCCCTCAGGGGACATTTGGAAATGTCTGGAGTCAGATTTGGTTGTTACACTGAGGCCGGGGGTGCTATTGGCATCTAGAAGATAGAGTCCAGGGATATTGCTAAACAGTGCACAGGACAGCATCCCACAACAAAGAGTTATGCGGCCCAAAGTGTTAACAGTGCCCAGACTATGCCCAATTGTCTTCCCATTCCTCTCATCGAAATCTTGTCTATTCGTCAGTGTTGATAGCTGCATTGTCCAATGTAGTAGACACTCATCACATGTGGTTACTGAGCGCTTGAAATGTAGCTAGTCCAAACTCAGAGGTGTTTGTCAAATGCAAGTCAGATCTTGAAGACTTGGTATGCAAAATGGAATGTCAATGTTTCATTAATAATTTTTATGTTGATTACATATTGAAATGATAATATTTTGGATATTCTGGGTAAAATAAAATACATTATTGAAATTAATTTTACCTGGGTTTTTTTTGTTTGTTTTACTTATTCATGTGGCTACTAGAAAATTTTAAATTACATATGTGGCAGAATTGTAATTCTGTTAACACTGGTCTAGACCAGGGTGTGACAAACTTTCTGGAAAGGGCCAGATAGTAAATACTTTAGGCTTCATGGGCCTCTGTCATGTATCTCCTCTCCTCCTCCTTTTCCTATTCTTCCTCTTCCACCTTTTGAAAATATAAACCTTTTAAAACATAAAATCCTTTTAAACTTTTAAAAAACATAAAACTTTTTAAAAATATAAAAAATATTCTTAGCTTGAGGGCTGTATAAAAAAACAGGTCTTGGCCCCAGATTTGGACTGTGAGATACAGCTTGCAGACTGGGGGCCAGTGAACTCCAGAATCAATGTTTGTCTCCTGTCTGTCACAGTGGACTTCTTGGACTTTCCCACATCTTCCCTCTTATAAATTCTGGTATCTGCATCTCAGCCCCGTCTAAATCCAAGGCTCCTAGAAAGCTGATACAGTCTTTCCAAATGTGGATGCTGAGAGAGACTGGTGTGATGCCTCACTCCAAGCATGGCCCATCGAGGGGGGCAGTGGCAATCAGGGGTGAGGCGCCCAAGCCATGGCTAGGTCTTGGCCTTGTCCTCCATGACCTCCTTTTTTTTCCTCACCTCTAAGTGGAGCAAATAATGGATTCTAACTGAGGGAGTGAATGTGAGCATTAACGTAAAAATAGACAAATGGAGCACTTAGCACTGAACATCCTTTCTCATTATTATTGTTAATTATTATAATTTATATGATTAATTGTAATTGTTAAAACTTACATATTTGTTGATATACAAAGATGAGAGAAATATGAAAATGATTCTTGTTATTGTGAATGATTATTTTTAAAAACCCATGTTTTTCTTGAACTGCACTATAAAGTCTATAGAATTATGTTCTACTACTTTCAAACATCTGATTGTTTTCCCAGTGCATTACGTACATGCATAAATGTGTATATGTTGGCAGCTCAGAATTAACAGGGTATTTTTTTAAGTTCTAAATTCCTCTCAAATGGGAACGAAGTGTTCTCCTGACCCTTCCTACACTCCTTATTACTGTCGACATCTGCAACTAATTGATGATCTATAAGTCAAAACTGTGACCAATGCAAAAAACCTTTAGCAAAGCCTGACTGGGCCTGGCTGACCCTTCTTAATGTATTTCAGATTAAGACTAAAACAAGCTACCTTTTAGCTGTCCAACTGAGCACCAAACGGTAGCAGTGAGTATTTATCAAACATCAAATAATAACATGATCAGATAACATGCTTACCAGTGAAAATCTAATTTAGAGCTTTTTAAAATTTTCATTTGAATTTTTAAAACCCAGACATTTTTGATAGGTACAGAGAAATATATTGTCAGCATGCAATTTGATTGATTAAAGAAACTCTGTCAACAAAATCAGATTATGACCATCTGAATATCTTTGTAGTAGATGAATGGCACCGTAAGTAATCACAGGAAAAGGCAACGTCGTCTTTTGGGAAAGAATTTGGGCTCTGGAATAAACAGCAAGAGTTTGTGTCCCAGCTGTGCCGTTTACTAGCTGGGTGATGCTGGACAAGTTACCTCCTAGAGCCTGCTTCCTCATCTGTGAAATGGGGACAACAGAAGCTTCCTTGTAAAGGAATCCTTGTGAGAATTAAATGTGATGCATTTAAAAGAAAGCGTTGGCAAACTGTAGTCTATGTGTTTCAAACATTCGTTAACAAGAAAAGGCTATGAATATACAGTGTGTATCTTTTGAAAATTAAACTAAATAAAGGTAATGGGCTTTATAGCCTATCAGTGTTTGCTAGCTGCCCTAGTATGTATTCTCCAGGGGAAGAGTTAAACAAATAAATCTGTTTTACTTACTTTGAAGCTGACTGCACAGAGTTGTCCGTGTAAGAAGCAGCTTGTTGCAAATCAATAACCACATTCCAAGTTGGGGTTCACATACCACGATTTGTTTCCTTGGCCCGGCATCTTAGTTCTAGGGCCAGTCCTGCCCTGCTGCCAGTCACAGCTACCTGCCACTGAATTTGTTTCAGTTGCTACTTCTTAGCATTAGACCCCTATCCTGTGACACGAGGGGGCAGATGCAGGCACAGTGACCATATTCATCTCAAAGGGACAAGCTCCTTGGGCTGGAGGATTGGCGTGCATTAGCCTCCTTCCACCTGTAGGGTTCCGAACCTGTCTGGGGTGCAGGGAAGTGCACCAACCACATGTCCACACTGAAGCCCCCAGGCCCTTCAGGCCACCCCTGACTGAAGGCCAGGTCACCAAGGAGCCCTGAACACAATCCCCTGGAGTCACACGAGGAAAATTGTCTTCCCACAGCTGAAGCCATTGATGGGCTGGGCCAGCCCCTCTTCCATGATCAGGGCAGGGTGTGTCCATGGGCAATGGAATAGCAGTAATGACTGGCACCTGCCTTTCTCCTTCGGCCCAAGCAGGTCCTGCAGCAGGGGAGGGAAAGGTGGCTGTTGATTAAGTGCCTCCACAGTGCTTAGACAAGATGCCTTGTCTGTGTATATTATCTCATTTAATCCACCACCACCACTACAATAAGGCATCTTTGTCACCATTTAGCAGCTTAGGAAGTTGAGGTTCAGGGAGGTAAAGTCACTGACTGAGGTCTCCCAAGAGGGGGCATGCCGGAACTGTCCCTAAGTCACACCCCTGACAGAGGTCACCTACGTCAGGGTCACCCTGAGTGGGTCTTTGTTCCAATGCTGAATGCCCACGTGCACACACACACTACAGGGCGCCAGCATAATGTGGCTGTTTTGATCTGCCCTGAGGTTCCTAACTCAAGCACTGAAGTCCTCCGTTCGGCTTGAATTCATTCTGAGCCGAGAGCTGGCCAGGCCTCAGAAACGCAGGGCCGTCCATCACGTCTGTCTCAGGTTTGTTCCTCAGAGAGCCGGAGCTGACCACAACTGCCTTGGCACGGTTCCACTGTGAGGGAGTCACAAAACTGGCATTTAAGTCCGGAGCGGAAAAAACACCCCAAGCTTGTTCGTTTTTCTGACAGGTGCTGGAGCCCATGAAAGGTCAGATTCCAGCTCGCAGTCACATCCTGGCTTAGCTGGCTCCAGGCACACAAAGGCCCGTCTGTCTCCCCCGAGCGCCGGGAGTGGGGACGGAGGCCAAGGGCTTAAAATGGCTGCCTGATGGCCGCTCCTGCTGATCCGCTCCTTCACGGACATTGGCCTCAATGAAGCATTGGGAAGCCCAGCTGCCAAGGATGTGTGAAACAGGCGGAATGAAGAAGAATGCAGGCTTTTTTCTTATGTGTAATTGCAAGAGATATTAACCCCCCGGCAGCCCATGAATCCGTGCCCTGACATCAGCCTGCTGCGGCTCATTTGTAAGAGCCCTGGGATGCTTCTGTTTCATGTTCAAAGCCTCGCCGGGCTGGAAAATTGAGTGAGCGCTGTCCCTCCAAGCCCTCAGCAAGCATGTTGGGAAAGGAAGGAGTTTGTACTCTTCTTTGCTGATACATCAGGGATAGCTCAGAACTGCGGTGTTATTGGAACAGAGGGCGTGTGTTTAAATGCACGTAGCCACATGCTTTCAACCAGGAACGTTTATTTTTGCAGCCTTTATGAAAACATTCCCCAATTCAAAATGGCTCCAAGGACCCACAATCCTATATTTTAAGTCCCTCACCAGCAGCTGTAGGCTGAGGGTCTTTAATGCCTCTAACTTTTTCAAAAGATTTCTACCGCCCTGGCTAGTCATGTGACTCTATTCTTTCTCCCCTCCCCCACCCTCCCCATAACTTTCCACCAAACTGTGATGCTGACAGGAAGCCAAAAGTTACAGTGGCTACTGCACATCATCCTTGTAAAGAAACCTGCGAGATCTTGACCTTATAATAAGAACTTCAATTGAGAGCTTCTTTTAAATAGCAAGCTCAGAGTACCCCAATAAAATTCTTAAAAAAAAAAAAAAAACAACAAACAAAAACCTGCTTATGGAATTAACAAAAAAAGTTGTTTTGGAATAATTTTCTGCCTACCAGTTGGGAATCTCACCCTGACAGGAAACTTTCTCAGGAAAGTAAGCCATAGACTGGGAACTGAGGCTCTGGCTTCTTGTCCCAGCTGTATTATGGAGTTATTCTGGGTTAAATACATAAACATTCCAACCATGGGGAAACCTCAGCTCTCTAAGAGAGTGAGCAACAGCAAAGACTGACTGCAGAGCTCTCTTTTGTGACCTGAATGTGTGTCCCCAATCCCCAAAAACCCTGTTGTTGCTACATTCGGTTGGTAAGATTCCACCCCATAAACTTCACCAATGATTGACTCAATGAACTTTTGCTAGCAGCCTATGTGAAAAGGTAGGGTGACTTGGGGCATGTCCCACAGCTGCTCTGTAATTTCATATCCCATCTCTCATCAGGGAACCCAAGTATGCACTCCCCTCATAAGCATATTGATGGTCATACCTACTGTACGTACATGTTGTGCTAGCACGGTCACATAAATTTGCCACCACTCTATGAAGTAGATATGATTTATCCCACGTTTTAAAAAAGGAGTCCGAGGCTCAGAGAAGTCCCCTGATGTGGAGGAGCCAGCACACAAATTCACGTCAATCTGATGCCAAAGATCATGCTCTTAGCCACCATGTGGTAGTAATGCCTCTCATCCTAACTAAGGCTATTAGGAATAGATAATCCCCAATAATCTTTTTAAAGAGCATAGTAGAGAATGCTTTGGTCAAAATAACTACCATTTATTGGGCTGTCAGTATGTGACAGGAACTGCCAGGAAATTTGTGTAACTCTCTTATAACATTCCTGTAGGGTTGGTATTCATGTCCCTATTTTATATGTTAATAGCTTGATAGACACAAGAGACAAAACAAAATCCCGAGCTTTATCCAAGAACAAGAGACCTTGGCTTTGGCAATTCAGCTGGACTAAGTACAATATAAATTTGGCAGCATTCAAACGACTTATTGCTACATCACTGTTACTTATTATTACCAGAGATAGTAACTATGGCATTTATTCAGCCTGGAATGCCACATACTTTAGGGCTCCCCTCTTGGTAGGCTTGTGGTCCCACTTTGAGAATGTCAGCTTTCCAAAAATGTGATTCCTGTGATTTCCAGACTGCCTGGGGCTCCGTGTGTGTGTGTGTGTGTGTGTGTGTGTGTGTGTGTGTGTGTGTGTTGGCACACACCCCACTATGTGTGTCTGTCACACTGCAGGGAGCTTTCCCTCATTTAAACAGCCAATTAAAACCCACTTTGGCACTTAACGCATGTCACTGCTTCTCTGCACTCAGCTGCCTTCCCAGCAGGCCTTTAATTTGATAAAGAGCTTCTAATAACGACTAACAGAGGGCCCAGTAAGTTAATTAAACCTTGTCCTTTATTTTGCTTTCAAGGTGTGCCCTCCTCATAAAAGCCCAAGGTTTGTGCTTGCAAATGACTTTAGACAATGTTCCATGCTTCAATGAGAAAAGTATGTCTGTCATGTCCTGGCAAGTTACACTTAAAGTCTCAATTTCAGCATCATGTCAGGCTTTCAGAGAGGCCAGAAGCAGATGGAAAAAACCTCTGTACCCAATCGTAGGGAGGCCAGAGTTAGCAATGGAAGATGAGTTTCCTCTGAGAATACAATGCTCAAAGACGACTTGGCTATCATATCGAACTCCATTTATCCCGTTTCTTTAAAGTAATCTAAGAGTCCAGATGGGTTGTATAAACAGAAGAGGAGGTTCCTGGGAGTTCACTAGCTTAATGAAGCCCGTATGTTTGACTCATGTAATAAGTATTTAATCATGCTGATGAAATTCATTTAAACTTCAGCCACACACGCCGCTGCTGAAGCCCCGATAATGCCCTACATCACTTGTGCTCAGCAGCGCTGGGGTGAAGCAGGTGACAGAAAGTTGGTGGCATTTCACAGGGTAAATGGGCTTCGGAGGCTCCTGCAGGGGGAAAGGATGATGATCCAGGAGAAGCTGACTTGTCAGCCCACTGTCTCGGAGTCCTGGAAGTTCTGCTGTGTGTCTGCGCACGCGGAGGTGCTAACAGCCCGGCGATAACTCACGCATGCTCTCTCTTCTTAATTTCTGAGAAGGTGCATCAGTTGGAGAGCTTTCTGCTGCAAGTAACACAATCCTCAACTCTATCAGCTTGAATAATGAGGAAGTTTTCTGAAGTCCTCATCTAAATTGCTGCAAGACCTAGTTAATTCAGCAGGTTGAGCATGTCACCAGGGACCCAAGTCCTTTCTCTGTCCCTGTTCTGCACTCCATGATATGTTCAGGTGTCCTCAGGCCAGCTGCTTTCATAATCACAGGGTGGCTGCCAGTGCCACATTGGAATCCAGTAGTATCCAGTGGAAGATGAGAAACCATCGTTCCTTTTATTGATAAAGAAATCTTTCCTTAAAGTGCCCTAACCACACTCCAGAGTATTTTCTGCTCATAGGCCAATTCCTGGCATTGAGATGGGATCACCACGATTAACTATCGCTGAGTGGCAATAGGGCAGTGTGGGACTGGAGCCAGCTCACAGCAGCTTGCGAAAGCTGGTAGTGCACATCTCTCCCAGCCCTGCATTTAGTGACTTTGCGTTGGGAGCTTGAAATTGGCAGCGGTGGGACTATTTACACCACAATTGGCAAACCCTACATGTCAGGGCTTTGTTTTTCCTGAGGAGCAGTTGATAAGTATTTACCTGCACATCACTGTGACAAGGTCACCTTCCTTAAGGCTGGATGCCAGAATAAAACTGGGGTTCTTCTAGCTAGAAAGAAAAAAGATAAGTGGGCTGAGCATGAGCAGTCAGCAGTGTCTCCAGAGAAAGGCTTGGGTTGCCCACTGGTCATTCTCTCTGGAAAACACAGCAGTTGGAGTCTGAGGAAGACTAACAACTTACAAATAGGAGAACCCAAAGTGCTTTTAAAAAATATCCTAAAAGAACCAGTTCAGGTAGCAAGCACTTGTTTTGTTGGTTGGCCTCATTTTTCTGCCAAAATTGAAAAGTTTCTCTAAGAAAGCTCTTGGTTTCCTTTTGGCTAAAATGGATCTCGCTGCTCACTGCGCGTGACAATCACCTAGGACAGTCTGCTATGGCAGTTTCCTGGTAATCTGGTTCAGTAGGTCTGGTGTGGGGACCAGGAACCTGCACGTTTAACAGGGTTTCCCCGCCACCCCTGCACCCACCTCCTGACTCTGAAGCAAGTTGTCTGAGAAGCACTTCCATGAAGAAATAGAAGATGTTCTCCTTGGTGGCCTACTCCAGAAGTTGGCAAACTACAACACACTCGTGAGGAACGGTTTTTATAGTTTTAAATGGTTTTTTAAAAATCAAAAGAAGAATACTATTTTGTAATATTAAAATAATGTGAAATTCGAATTTCCATGTCTGTAAATAAAGTTTTATTGGAACACAGCCATGCTCTGATTATGTAATGTCTGCGATGTCCTCACACGGTAGCAGCAGAGTTGAGTAACTGCGACAGGGATCATAAGGCCTGCGAAGCCTAAAATATCTACTCTCTGGCCCTTTACAGAAAAAGTTTGCCAACCTCTGTTCTAACACGGTCCAGAACGGGAAAGACTTTGTCTCTCAATTCCCTAGCAGAAGGGTTCCCAACTAGTTAGCTAGGAGCCACTGGCCACACAAGAGCCTTGCAGCTTGAGAGTCAGCCTGCAGCTGTTTCCTTTGGCTCAGGACTGCTAACAATGGCCAGGTGTCTTTCTCTTTGACTGTTAAAGGGCCCTAGAGAAATAGTGTGCAGAGTAGGTAGTAGTGTCTTTCTTAGTGACATGCTCCAATCCATCTCAACCATCTCAACGATGGTAAGCATCGTGCCATTCCCCAGGGAGCCTCATGCTGTTCCCCACTATGCTTGCTCGTGGTGGGGGTGAGTGGGGCGTGGATACAAATACACACTGCACATGGCCCCTACCCTCCCAGAACTCATGCTTTAGCTGGGAAGAAGGACTTCTACAGAGCACTTCTAAGCAGGGCAAAAATAGCAGTGGCTCCATTTTAAGCTGTGGGGGCCATCTCGAGCAAAGTAAGTTTAATCATTAACTATCCCAGGAAAAGGTTCTATGAAGTCAGTGTCCTCCATGAAAGAGGGACCCACAGAGGACAGCCTCTAGGTCTGCAGGCCTTGACTAGTGATTCTGGTAAGTTCCATTCAAGCAGTGCTTGTGGGAAGAATGCCCCTGAGGAGTCAGACACGGAATGTAAACTCAAGGAAGCAGAGGGCTCAGAAGAGGGTGCTGAATGGAGATCAAATAGTATCACACAGAGGAGGCAATACTGAGAAGCGTCTTCAGAGGGGAGGACAGGGAAGCGAGGAAGTGTAAGATGGGTTAAAAGAATGGTTCGTGTCCTGGTGGGGTTGGACGAGGGTGGTTGGGCTGAGAATGTAGGTCGAGTCCTACTGCGGAGAGCTCTGAGTGCCAGAGTCAAAAACTGGCGCTTCATTCCATAGGGAAGGGGGATCCATGAATAGGTTTTTTAATGTAAACTTTGCATTAAAGTATAACATATAAAATGGCACAAATCACAAGTGGATTTTCATAAAGTGAGCACATCCATGTAACAGTGGTTCCGTTGTCTGCGATACCCCAACCGATGAGGAGCCTCCTGATCCTGGTGTTTAGTTACTAATAACAATGATCGTTATGACTTACATTCGTATAGAATATTTTCATTAATAAATCACATTTACATGCATTATTTAAGTATCCCAACACCGTGTGGTAGGTATTATTACTATCATCCTTCTTTCATAAAGGCATAAAGCAATAAGATCATGTGAGTATTAAGCAGAAGAATTTGGACTCTACCCTTTGTATCCTCACCTGTCATTGGTGCAGTCATTAAAATGATGTACTAAATATGTGTTTAATCATATAGAAACATGGCCAATTATATATTATGAAGTTTAAAAAAATAGACTACAGAAGAGCCATATATATCTTATAGGAAATATCATGGGTCAGTAGAGCATACCAGAATCAGACCATCTGTGCTCAAGCCCTGACTCTGACACTTAAAATGGCTATGCGACTTTGGACAAATCATGCAAATTCTGGAAGCCTCAATTTTCCCATCTGAAAAATGGGTATAATAAGTATGCATAACTTATGCGGCTACCATATAGGCTACTGAGAAAACTCACATGTGCTAGGCAGAAGAACGCCCCTCACCCAAAGATGTCTATGTCCTTGGAATCCTGATATCAAGGCCTCATCCCCACCACATAAATCCAGGTGGGGCTGAGAGGTATGTTCTGGGCTTCTCAGGGAGCAGAGGGAGCCATTCCTCTAAGTCGGTTGCCTTAGAATCATACCAGGAATTGAAAGCATTGGTGGAGTTTCTGCTTTGTCTCAGCCCATATTCTAGAAACTTAATTGCTTTGTCTAAACAGCCTGGATTTAACTGCTTTTGTAATTTTGACTAATTTACCTAGTGCTCCTTAAGTATCTGGATTCCAAATAACCCTCCTAGAAGGAGGTAGGATAATTTATGTACTAAACACACAAGCATTGGAATCATGTGTCCAGTTCATGGCTCTCCCCATTACTAATGTGTGATCTTGGATAATTATCTAACCTTTCTAAAGCCCAGTCTCCTCATTTGCAAAAGTCAGATAATGTGTTCCTGACAGGTTGTTGAGAGGATTCAATGAGATGATATAAAATGCTTAGCACAGTGCCTGGCAGGGACTAAGTGCCCCGAAGTGGTAACATGCATTACTAATCACCCACAATATGCCATCACCCTGAGAGCAGGGACTACTAAGCAAAGCACAGTGGGCACCTCACCCACACCCCATGAGGCCCCAAAGCATCACGGAGTCTCCAGCGCAGACTTGTGCACAGGCCACAGAGGCCACCAGAGACCAGAGAGACGAAGCCATGTGCGGCAGCCTGGTAACCTCAGAGAAGCAGCCCTGGCATCCCAGGCACCTGACATCTCCTCCCGCTGCTGGCTGCCACATTTGGAGCTGAGACAATGAGCCTGGCTTACGTCAGTTCTCTCGAGCAGAAGGCAGAGGGGTTGCTGGTGGCGGGGGAAGGGGGAGAGCGGGCTTGGTGCCAGATCGCTCACTCTTCTTCCACCTCCCCATGCGTGGCAGAGGGGAAGTGGCCTGAGTGCACAGGCATTTTGTCTGTGATTTTCCACAGGAGCCAGTCTCTACCTGGTAAATGTCCAAGCACTTCCTGGGGGTTTAAGTGAGTGAAGGTTCTCAGATTCTTTGCCAAGAACTCGGGCTTCCAAAGCTGGCGAGGTTGGGTGGCGCTTCCCAGCCTCCCTCCTGCTCTGTTTTGGCTGTGCCTCTGCCACCTCCCAGACCCTGAGGACACCACTGCCCTGATGTAGTGCAACAGCAATGCAAGGGCACCTGAGAATAGCAGAGAGGCACATGGCCATCTTCTTGTTTCCCTTTTGACCTCTGGGAGCAAAGAGGAAACTTTGAAAAAGCTCAAGGCCCATTCATTGTACAACATAAACAAAGTGGGTTCAGGGTACCAGCTGCTTCAGGACTGTCCTACTCCTATGGAAGGGAGCCCCAACTCCCTGGATTCTCATGCCAAGAAATTGAGCTAAGATTTATAGGTTTGGGGAAGGGAGGAAGGAAGGAAGGAGGGAGGGAAGGGAGGAAGGAAGGAAGGAAAATTGTGACCTTGTAGTTTTGAGCCAGGTCTGTTGCGGACGGGCAATATATCCGGACAATCAGCAAAGCCACAGCAAGAGCACTGTGGCTGGCGCTGTGGTCCGGGCATCATACAAAGAACTGAAGGTGCCAGCAGAATGAATGTGGCTGTTGACCAATAGCCATAATCCCCTCACAGCAGGTGCAGGGGTCAGAGGGACAAGTGGAACCTCTTTGTCATTGCAGACCAGAGTGCCCACAGTGATGCAAAACCCATTTGTCCTGGGAGGAGGAGGGAGACGGGGGAAGGGAAAAAAACAACTGGCTCCCTCTGGTATCATAAATCACCGGAAGGGAGAGATCTTGCCCAGTGAAGTTGGAGGTTCTACCTGGAATCACCCTGATGGTGAGCCCAGGTGCCGTAAGCCATCAGGGCTCTGCCAGCAGCAGCCCTGCCCACTGGCCCAGTGCAAAGGTGCAGGTTGTTTTGCTGGCAGCTGACACTGTCCCAGAGGGCTAGAGGGCAGGTGTCTGCCAGGTCATGGACACAGGCCCATTCTGTGCGCTTTCCCTTGGGTGTGATGGGGGAGAGAGCAGTGGTGGCTTGCTGTCCCTGGGAGTTTGGCCCAGTGGCCTGCCATAGCTGGAATGTCCTTGGCCAGCTCATTGTGAGCAGTCAGAGACAGTCAGGAGATGTGTCCCATGATCAGATGGCTTGGGCTTGCTGGAGTATTTTTCCTAGGTTTTGGGATCATCTTAGGTCACTTGAGTGTCCTTGCTGTCCTTGTCAGATCCCTCAGGTAGCGCTCTGAGGTCTAATTGTTCAGCTTGTGCTGAATTTGTCCAGCCCAGGTGGGCATGTCTGAAGGCTAGATGTGTCAAAGTGGACTTTTAATGGTTTGCCTCGTCCCATCCACCAAGAAGGGGGGCCATACACAAAAAAGGGATAGCAGTTGTCTCCCTGTTCCTCCCCAGCCAGGCCACATGTCTCCCTGTCCCCACCTTCACCCCCCTCAGAATCCCATCCCTGCTTACACGCCTGCAACGCTTCCATCTGCCAGACACTTGCCAGTGCCACAAGGCCCTACTTGAACGTGCTTATTCTGGAAAGCCTTCCATGGCTTCTCCCCCACCTCTCACCACCAACTGCCAGAGACCAACAAGGGCCCTTCTTTCCTTCATTTGTTTAATGAATGATTATTAAGCCCCTACTATGTGGCAAATGCTGTCAATACATGAGAAAACCAGATGGATGCTGTCTCTGCCCTGATGGAGCTTGTGGATTAGAGAGATAATAAGCATAAACAAATAAGACGATCATGTTAGATAAGTGCTTTGAAGGAAATAAATGAGAAGCTGAGAGCAAACAGTGAGGATTAAAGCACAGAAGCGACTATAAATGGGGCGACAGAAGACCTCTTTGAGGGAACGACATTTCGGCGGAGGCTGCAAGAGGAAAAGGAACCGGCTGTGCACAGTACTGAGGGAAGAGGGTTCCGGGCAGGACAGACAGCAGGTGCAGAGAGAAGGCCAGTGCAAGAGGGACGGAGACTCCACATGCAGGCTGGACAGGAGCAGACCACATGGGGTCAGCGGGTGGTGGGAAGAAGGTGGGCATAGTCCATAATCGGGGTGCTCCGATCCTTTGGTATTTCACTCTATTTTGGCAGATGTGCTTTGTATTTTTCCCATTCATTTACTTCCCTACCTTCTAAGCTGAGTGTGAGCCCCTGGAGGGCAGGGCTGCATTTTGCTCATGGGTGCGTCTTTGGCACTAGCACATTCAGGAAATCATGAGTAGCTGAGATATACACTTGGTCCCTGACCATAGGAGTAGATTTCATACCTGTCTGCCCTCTCCCATTTCCCTCCCTTCCACAGGTGAACAAGAAGTCCCCACTGGCTCCTCCTGTCCGAGAAGAGGATGAAGAGCCAAGTGGCCGGAGGAACTGACCTGACTTTCATCCTGAGATAACCCTGGCCCAGAGACACAAGCCCACAGCCCTGGAACTGCTGCAGGTCTGAGTGCCTTCCCAGCTGGCGACAATGCCAAGGGTTCTCAGCAAGACCCAGCACCTTTTATGGACTCATCCACATCATGCCTGCATGCCCGAAACTCATGATCATTTTCTGCCTATTGTTTAGAAATTGTTACCATATATAATATTAATACCTGGTGAAAACACATCAAGTAATATATGCTCATCAACATACGATTCGATCTGTGGGGACAAGCATTGATCATATGCACACTTTCTATTTCAGTTCACCACATGTTTCTGTGTCAGACACAGGGATGCCAAGAAGAACAATATAGCCCCTGCCTTCAGAGAGATTGCATCTGGCTAGAAAAAGACAGACTTGTAAACAAATAAATGCTAGAAAATATTTTAAGTACTATGATGTAGTGTCAGATCGGTTTACAGATAATGCCATCAATTTTACCTGGGGAGGAGAGGGAGAGTAGGGGGCATTTGGAAAGGTTTCCACTTTGGAGAAAGTAAGTACACATTGATCTGGCAGACAGGAGAGAAAGGGCCCTTTGGGGAGAGGAAGTGGCACCGATGAAGAGGCTGGAAGAGTATGTTGCATTAACTGGGAGAATATTTGACAAGGTTCAAGAGTTGGAGGATGGGGGCGGTGGTTGGGATGTGGAGGGATCTGTGTGCAGAGCTCAGGAGCTTGGATGTGATCCTGTTGGCACAGGGAGCCCCTGAAGAGTTTTAAGTAGGACAGGGGGTGGTACGGTCGTATTTGCCCTGCGGAAAGACGGCTGGGCTGGCAGTGTGGAGGCTGGAGGAGAGGAGTTCGACCCAGGAGGCCAAGCACTCAGTCCTGGCACAAGTGAGAACTGCCCATGGGCAGTAGCTGAAGGCTGAAAGAGAAGGAAGATTCCGGAGGCATGAAGGAAATAGAGGCAAAGGAGTAGATTTGGCATCCAGTTTGGACAGCTCAGATTTGACATACTCAGTACCAGACTTAGACCTTGGCAATTGGGGTCCCTGCCCTGGGCCCCACATGTTAGGGACCACATTCTAGCCCTTCTCTGGTCACACCACTTTCCATGAGCAAGACAAGTCTGTGGCACCAGGGAACGTGCCCACCTGGACCAAATGATTCCTCCCTCAATCTATACCTTGCTCCAAGTAACTGGTTCCTGCCCAGTGACGCCAGCCTGTGGCCTCTACCCAGGTCTGTCCTCCCACAGGTGGCTCATATTTCTGATGTGCACACCTCTGTCCCAAGCAGTGGCCAAGGAGCAGTTTTTTGGTGGGGTTTGGAGATGGAGCTTGGACGCGCAGCCTGGGTTGTCCACACACATGCATGTGTGCAAGGCTTCTCTCGGTGGGTGACAGGGTAGGGATTAAGAAGAGAAGGGGTCTCCATTTGCCTCCCACAAATATTAGGGACAGACCTGAAGGCAACCTGTAGGGTTATCTTCTTCTGGACTAATTACAATATTAGCACCTTCACCCATGAAATTGGTTTGAATTGGTTTCTAAACCCCTCATCATCGTTACCCTACTTTGAATTGACCCTAAATTTCACATAACCAGGAATCCAGATAGCTGCTGCATGAACTTGGCAATCAGGGACAATCAGGGAACGTGGGTTCAGTCACATATGTTAAATCCCCAAAGGCACTGAGAGGAGGGGAGTAACTGAGTGCATGCATCTCACAGGATTCCAGGAGAGACAAAGTTAGGGCCTGCTTTGCTTCCAAGCCTGTGGTCCTAACCAGACTTTCTGCAGAGACTTCCTTTTGTCTCTTTCATGAAAACCAGTAGGTGTCCCTCATCCCTTCCCTCTGTTCCGGTTATGAGGCAGTGCATTCTCCTCGGGAGCAGCAGCCATCTGGATTATCTTCTCTGTGTCTGGCCACTTCATCAACTCATCATCTTTTTAATAATCTGATCTGAAAACATATCCTTTCTCATTTGCCTCTTACTTTCTCCATTCTCCAGTGACTTTTCTTTCTCTGAAAAATTATTATGATTACTACTTTATAGAACACTGGGGGATACATCGCCTAGAAAACATGCACTGTAAAGCAAACACATACGGGGATATCTCTGAATTGTCCAGATCTAGTCCAGCTGTGCAGCTTCACAGGTCCAGCTGTTTACTTGTGCACAGTGCAACAGCTTTATGATGTGGCTTAAAAGCTCCTATGTCACTGGTCAGGAGCTTCATGTGCACAGTTAACCTTAGATCACCGTGACTAATCGGAGAGCAGCCCTGGTAGATCACCAAGCTAGTCCCCTGGCAAGGCGAGCGGGAACACTCCTCCAGCCTGAGCTGGGAGCAGATATGAATTCCAGGCCACCAGGAGCTGCCTGACATCGGTGTCCCTGTGGTGTTTCATAAGCCCTGACAACTCCTCGCCACTGTTTTAGGGGAAGCAGGCACTCCTCTCGCTTCACCACCCCATCGCCTTCCCTGGAAATGAATACTCTCTCCCCACTTTGAATCCTGTGCCAGAATGAAGGAGGGGAAATGACCGCACATACCAGAAAGGTCAAGCATGGCCTGAAAGCAGAGTGCACGCGTCTGCATCATTTCCAACAGCCCTTTGCAGTTTCTTTTAATTAGCTCAGTTTGTATTCCCCTCAGGTGGGGAGAAGCCCAGGATCGCTCTGTCAACAGCTCTATCTATAGTAGAACCCCATCCTTCAACCCGGCGTCTCTACTTGCACAACGCCCGCTGACCCCGGGGCTCAGCTGTGAGAATCAATCATCTCCTTCCAGAATTCATCATTCAGCAGCTGCGGGGCCTCAGCTATTTTTACCGCCGCAGGAAGCCGGTGGCCAAGGACGTGCTGGGCTACCTTTGCGGGAGGTGTTGCTGTAGAAATGAGCTGCGGGTTGCCAGGGCAGCTGAGCCTCCACCTCAAGGTTAAATCCAAAGTGCCTGACCTGCAACAGGAGAGCACTTGATCTTCTTCCATTCTGCAGCAGTGCAAGTGCCCCAGAGGCTTACGCTGGGGAAGCAGATGTCCCAAGGAGGGAACGAGTCCAGGGACACTGCAGAAGGACATAGGGTGGAAAGGAGAGAAAACAGTGGACACATGTGTGCACGCGCCTGGGTTTGTCCTACCTAAGCAGGGATGTCGGAAATCTTAACATCCAGGCACCTGACCTCCATCACCTGTATAGTCCCAGGTGGGAAACTCTCCCTTTGCTGTGTCCCCACCTGCTCTGACTCTTGTGGGGTGCCTCCTATGTGCTGGGCCATGCCCTGGAACTACCCAGAGTGTGGAGGAGAGGAAAAATCAGATGGAGAATCACCAAACCCGACAGTCCCTTGCTCCCAGTCACCCCCCCTAACCCCCATCCTTTGCTTGGTTCCCAGGGGAGGAACCCGCAGGGTGTGAGCGGAGGTAACACCAAAGCATTTTGTATTTGTGCAGGTCCATTCGATACCCTAAACAAGCTCCTTCGGCACACTCCTCTGAGGTAAGGCGGTATTTTTAGTTTGGTTAAAAATAGTCTGGATGGCTGGTTGTGCACACGTGTGCTTTGCTCACAGACTGAGAAAAGCAGAACTCACCAATGTCCTAAGACAGCGAAGGGGGGTGGAAGTCTCTGGTTCCCCAGACATCTGTCATTTCAGGAAAGGAAAGAGAGGGGTGGTGCTCTGGGGCTCTATGGTGTGAGCTCCTGTCACCTCGAGGAAGGGGGAAAGCAGACCCATAGACACTAAGTGGAGGGACAGGATGATGAGGAAACCGAGGCCCTGGACTCCTTCCAAACTCCAGGGAGAGAGAGAGAGAGAAATGAGTTTGGGTGGGCTCAGAACCCAGTTCCCTATGGAGCTGGGGAAAGGCCAGCTTGCCCACAGCCACCCCAATCTGGTGAGGAATAGCTGGGGGGAGTTGCTGAGGACAGCCTACCTGAAGTGCCCTTCCTGGTGGCAGAGGTGGGATGAGAGCCACCCCAGGGACAGTTACAGGGGTGGGGGGAAGGGCTTGCTTTGAGCATGTGAGCCAGCGGCCATCCTTGCCTGGGTGGTGCCACAGCACAAGAGGTCCTGAGAGGTTCGTCCACTACCCCAGGGCCCCGGAGCCACCAAGGCCAAAAGCTCCCTCGCAGCCCCTGAGGCTCTCGGCTGCTGTGACTCTGACCAGATACTTCACTGCCCTGAAATAGTCTCTTCCACAGCCAATGTAAATTAGCAAATCGTTTAAAGAATAAAGTCACTTGACACTCTCATTTATAGCTGGGGAGTGTGCAGATTGACATAACCTTTCTGGAGGATAATCTGGCAATTAATATTGGACCTTAAAAATATTCACACTCCTTGAGCTAATAATTTCTGCTTTATAAATTTCCCCAAAGCAGAGAATGTCCAAAAATAGTGGAATAGTGAAATGAATAATGGCGCATCTATTTGATGAAATCCTGTGCTGCTAAATATTTAATGATATGGGAAAGTGCTAAAAATGTAATGCTCAATTTAAAAAGGCAGAATAAAGGATGTATATGGAGTATGATCTCAAGATTTTTATTATTGTAACAGTTGCTATAAGAAGAAATGCCCTTGTTCAAACAAATTCTTCTATAAGCCACTTACTTGCATAGAAGGGAGACCTTGTTGATAGGTGTGCAAAGCAACAGAAGAGATGTTTTCAGGGGTGAGGGAGGGAGGTAGAGGAAGAGGGACAAGAAACCCAGAGGGAGCAGGGGACCTGGAGGTGCGAGTCTGAGCCCTCCAGAGTGAAGAAGCCATGGACATTCCACGTGGTGGGCTGCCTGCAGGACACAAAGGTGCCTGATATTCCGTCTGAAGATTGCTACTCTGGCTGTGAGCTAAACCCCAGCTCTGTCCCCTCCTAAACTTCTCAGTAAAGTCTACTGCATCTCAAATGCTTTATGTGAGTGGAGATGTAGGGTTGAAATCCAGGAAAAGATTCACTATTTATCTAAGTTCTTGAAATGCAGAATTAGCTGTAGAAATAGATGCTTGGGGACAAGGGTGATCCTAAAGACTTAAGACTCTCTGGAATTTCCAGAAACATTGGGGAGGATTTGGGACTTCTTCTGGAGGGCATGGGGCAGGGTTGAGCCTCCTGGAGGGTGAGAGGCTGGGAAATCCTGGCTGATATGTGCAGGGGGTGTAAATGTGTGTATGCGTATATGCACACAGGACTGAAAGAATGGTGCCAGGACTTTAAAGGTGGTTACCCCCTGTATTGGGACTATGATGATTACATTTACTTTCTTTTTTATAAGGCTTAGAATTTCTAATTCTTGTATAATAAACATAGATTTTATAATTTTTTAAATAACCAATAAATGAAAACACAAAGCACTGCCATTCCATATGGCATGCAGGGTCTTTGTGTTTTTATGTGTGTGTCTGCCGCTGGGTTGATGAAAAGCCTGGTGTGCCCAGATCCCATGAGGGCACCAACTCTTTGTGTAACTGAGGGCAGCACTGGGTGCCAGGGTCCTGCCCACTCACTGACACACAAAAGATCACGTGAAACCCCCAAGAAGGAGCTTGAAAACACCCTGGACACCTTCCAATCTGGACTGGAGCCCAGTGTTCTGCAGATCACAGTATAGGGTCCATGAAGGGGAACCTATTTCCCTGCAAATTGAGGCACAATTACAGTTAGAAGGACATAATCAACCACTGGCTCCTGCTTTCTCTGCCTTCCTTTGATCTTCCCAGTTCATACACATCTTCTAAAAGCTTGCAAGTAAAATACCATTTCATGCTGATTTTTGTCTTTGAGTATCTTTCCTCTCCTTATGATAGAGCAGAAGCCTACACTGCCGAGTGAGTTCTCTTTCCTCTCTTCTTTCATTGAAGGGAAATTCTGCACATAGTAAACAGAGGAGAAAAGACAATCGACCCACATGCCCACTGCACTTTTCAGGGTAGACAAGGCAAACATTTTTATCTTAGATGATAATATATATTCACAACATCACACTTGGAGCTTTTCTACCATTGTCTATGTGGGGGTCTGAAAATGCTTTTCCACCCAGTCATTAATTTTCAAATCATCTTTCATAAAGAAGAGAGGAATTTGAGAAAAATTATTTGCAGGCTCATTTCTCTGCATGATGCCATCAAACTTTTTTGACTGTGGCCAATTTAGGCTTGGCAGAAGTCCCCACAGCCATCTCCCTCTGTCTGTTCTCTCTTTCCAGAAGAAAAATAAAACAAAACTCAATGATACTAAAGAATATTAGAGGAACAGATAAGAATCTCTTAATTACTTTATAAAAATATTATAAACATATATACATGGTTTTATACTATATTATTTCTATTACATACTTCTCATTTTGTATATATGTTTTATGACAAGATATAAATTTACATTGTATATTATATTTTATAATATAAAACAATGCTTTCTTTGAAAGTTTAATCATGTTTAATAATTCTTGGTAGGCTTCAAGTATATGAACTACCTTCAGTAGTCCATAGCAATGAAAGATTATAGAATTGGGCATCGTTTTCATGTAAGAATTTGGTATTTAGATTTCATAATCCCCTCTCAGCCCTTTCATTGGCCTTGGACCATCACTCAACAGTTGTGTTTTCCCAGGAGACAACAACCAAAGCCTTTTGGTACAAGGCCGTCTTCCTCCACGACAAAGGGTGCGGCCAGGGCATGATCACCTTACTCTGAGTGATTAACACTGATCCCCAGGGTCCAGGGACACATAGAGCTGCAGCAAATGGAACTGCATAAGTGCTTCAGAACCCAAGGGCCTGGCCAACGTCAGCTTCCTTTCTAATCTTTTTCTTGTAGAACCCAGTTTGGAGGCAGGTTCCTCTTAGATTCAATGAAATCCCAGCCTTTAAGAAAAAAATGTTTCAGTGAGAGGTCCCTAACTCTTGTGAACTACAAAATAAACAAAGCCCAGTGGGGAGTGACTCTTTCCCTCCACACTTCTCTAACATTTTGAGACTGTTCAAGAATACCAGATCCTTTCATATATAGCTTAAGACACACAAAAGCACTAACCCACTCCCCATTTTTACAGCCGAAGACACTGAGGCTCAGAGAGGTTAAGAAACATGTTTAGGGACACACAGGTAATACATGGCAGAGGCAGGACTGGCGTTCAGGTCTGATTTCAGAGGCTGGACTCATTTTCCTGAAAGGGTAGATGCAGAGGCTGGGGCATCAACTTCAGTTCTTGAATATCCTTGGAGAATCTAAGAGAAGGGCAGCAGAGGCGGCTGCAGAGGGGCCAGAGGAAGCAGTGGGAACGGGAAGGCCACGAGCTACCACAAAGGCGTGTGTTCACTCAGCCAGTGAATGACAGGCACCCTCCTTGGCTCTGTCCCCGTGCCAAGTGCTGAGGAAGGCACTAAGGAACCAGAGCACGTGGCCCCTCAGCCACATTAGTGAGGTCACATGAGTGAGGTCATAGGCAGAGAAAGGGACAGTCACTGTGGGGCTGAGCTGGCCAGGCCCGGCCATGTGGAGCAGGAAGAACCCTCAAGCTGAGCCCAGCAAGTGGCAGCAGCCCTGGTGAAGAACACTCAGCCTGGGGGAGGAAACGCTTGACGACAGGGACACGATAAAGCACCAGCACGCGTCACAGAAAACATACTGCTGACACTGAGTTTAAATGTGACTTGTGCACAAAGGCCAGGTAACAAAATGGCCTACAGAGTGACATCCTGTGCTGGTTTTATTTGTACTATGAAAGTGTAAGTATTGAGAAAATAAAAATAAAACACCATGAGGCTGTGGTGCAACTCTTGGACAATGACACAAAACCTATCAGTGTAAAGTCTACTGATTCTCTGTCTTAGACACTCTGTCCCCAAAGCAGCCCAATGGGGTGACACTGAACCCCCACCCCCACTTCCCACATCTCCGGAGTTCTCTCCGCTGTACGCAAGACTGCCTGTCACCCTGTTCCTCCTCACGAGGGCCCATCATGTACCCTCCAGAGGCCCAGTCTGGCCACTCCGGAAGTGCCCTGGCAGAGAAGACAGTGTTTCCTAAGCTGAGCATCATTCTGCCTTTTATTGTCCTCCACTGTAACTAAATATCTGTCTCTGTTAAATTAAGAGAATTTGGTGGATTCTCTCCCCTCATTTTATATTCTACAAGGAGTGGGCATCGTCGTTGTGCTCTGGAAACCTCTGTGAACCTGGTCTAGTCTTGCCTGCATGCAAATAGACATGCCTGGATGGAACCAAGGCCAATGGAAAGGGTTTGGCCAAGCCCCAAAGAAAATAAACTGATTCAACCCCAAGGAGGCAGACAGTCCTGATTCCGGGCACACGATGTAAACGCCAAATGGAAATCCAACTGTTGCAGAGAGTGATTGCTCAGATGGAGCAAATGTGCTGTGAAATCAGCCCTTGGAAAATCATCTGGAGTTCATCTTAGTGAAATCCAAAAACAATAACTGCCTCTCCCAGCCTGCTCCAGAGGGAGCCTCAGGAGCTCCCCTCGTCAGAAGCCCGGAAAGCCACAGCAGGAGCGAGGCCCTGGGTCTCCTGACTCTGCCCTGACTCTGCCCTTGTTTATTTACAAACTGGCCTTTCTTTCCCACCTCTGTTCATCCCTTAGCCCCGCTCCTTCCCAGGGAGTCCAGGGCATTCATCATGCCTCTCACCCGACAGGCTGCAGAGACACAAATAAAATAGAGACGGCAACTCCACAGCTACCTGGCACAGGCATGCGGGCCTGAGTCCACGAGGCTGGGGGCCTGGGCAAATGGATCCTGGCGTGTGCCCCCCAGAGAGTTCCTGCTTCATGGGTGGGAGGTAGGCAGGCAGGCCTAAGATTTTACTCTGAGACATTGCAGCAAAAGTCAGAGGAGAGAGAATTAGAAGGGAGTTGCTGAGATTTCCTAGGAAAGAGCATCACCCTTTGAGCCAGGCTTTGCATGTCACAGAACACATTCTAAAACATCAGAGAGGCAGCTCTGGTCCCTGGCTGCTAGGACCAATTTGATTCTTGCAAAGTGCCTGAGCTCATCCACAAACCCAGAAGCATCAGGGAAAGATCCATCCTCCGCAGCCAGGTGGTGTCTCAGTCTTTTGCGTAGCTGACTTACTATGCTCGCTCTTACACACGATATTGGAGCTCTGAGTAATTCAGGAATTAGTTGCCATGTGACGGGCAGATTTTTTTATATCCCAAAAAAATCAAGTAAAATTGGGAAATTTTCAGAGGACTGATGATTCCTGTGCCCAAACCTCACATCTGCCCTTCACACCCTCCCAGAGCCTGGAGCCGGCCCACTTTGGGTCTGTGATCTCACTTGGAAAATTCAAATGGTCGGGCTGCAAAGAAGACGCTGGAGGGAGCATGGGAAGGAGGATGTTTGTAAGCTACTTAGCAGACGAAAGTGACAACGTGTCAAATTTTCCAAGCTGGTTTCCAAAGCATCATGTTAATGGATCTTCCAGAAGCCCATCATTTAACAACCTAAAAGAGATTTGGTTCCCAACTTCTTCTGCCATAACACACAGTCTGATGTTCATGTGGGAAACACACTCTGATGGACCAACCCACACTTGTGGACAATTCCCAGCACACGGGCTGCCCTCTACCCCTTTCTCTCCCATCCATGAAAGCAAATTGCAATTAAAGTGAGTGTGAGGGGCACGATTACGGTGTAGGCTGGAATCCACTCCGGTTTAAGAAAATTGAGTGTATGAATCATTCACAAACTTTGAAACTTTGCTAGAAGGGACATGACTGTTGTCCATGTGCAGTCTTGATGGGACCATGACTGAGAAAGAGACCTGAAGCCAGCATCGATTTTCCTAAGGGTTTGCACTTGACCCCTAAGCAGCAGAATCGGCTGCCCTAATTTCAGGGTCTGGCATGTGGGTATGGGGCAGGGAGGTGGAAGGCAGACCATCATGCCAGGTCAGGCTCCACCCCTTTCAAAAGGTGTCCCCACTGAATTATATGAGCACTTCAGCTTTCTTCACCCCTGATTGTTGTGGACTAAGAAATTCCATGTCCAGCAGGGCTTGGGGTAACTCAAGTATAATGACATTGTCAAAATGACTGTGCTCATGGCCACATGACCCCAAAGAAGGCACAAGGCCCAGTATTAGAGATGTGCAGCTGGGTCATGGATGAGAGTAGATGAGGCTGAGGAAGTGGGGCCAGCAGTGAGGATCTTAGGACTTTGAGAGGAACAGAGAGGACAACATGGGGAAATAATGTCTGCAAGAAGAATTCCCAGACAATGAGGCGGAAGAATCCTCTCAGCATCTAGAACCTGCTTTCTATGTCCCAAAACTTGGGCCTCCAGGAAGCTGTCACTTTCTTTCCCTTTCCTTCCTGCCCCCAGCAGAGAGGGCAGCCGAAAGCATGCATCAGTGCTACAGAATGGACCAGCAGGGTGGTGAGAGCACCTGCCCTCATCCCCACACGGCAGCAAGCTCTGCTCCTCACACCGTGGCCAGAGGGCCTTGGACCAACCATCCCCTGGGAAGGCAGCTGCCCACACCCGTGGGAGGCCACTGCTGGCCTCCAGGCAGGCCCAAGGAGCTTTAAGCTAATCATATTTAAATGTGATTAAAACCCAGTCGTCAAGGTTTCAATCTTAGTTTCCTTATTGTCCATTCCACACATGCCCACCTGTGGGGAGGACCGCAGACAGCCACTGCCTCGCGGTGGAGGCAGAGGAAACAAATACAGAACACCAAACGTCAGCTTAGGGACAGCAAGGATTTTTGTCTATTTTGTCTCCCCAGACTCTAGAATAGTGCTTGGCACATTGAGTTTTCAGTAAATGAACACGTTAATAGCCAAGGAAAAGCATCGGAGCGCTGAGTGCTATGGCCAGAACGAAAGCGCCTGAGACAGAGAGGCCAGAGGTGTCTCCTGCCAGGTGGGGCTGCGGGAGGGCAAATTTGGTAACTCGCTGCTTTGCACAAGCCCTATCCACAAAGAGACTGTTAGTTTCCTAACAAACTACGGCAGACTGGGTGATTTAAACAGCAGAAACTTATTGTCTCACAGTTCTGGGGCTAGAAGTCCAAAAGCAAGGCGTGGGCAGGGCTGGTTACTTCTGAGGGCTGTGAGGGCGGGGTCTGCTCCACGCCCCTCTCCTTGGCTGTGGACGGCGTCTCCTCCCCGTCCCTTCGCATCCTCTTTCCTCTCTGCATGTCTCTGTGTCCAAATTTCCCCTTCACATAAGGCCCACCCTGATGACCTCATTTAACCTTAATTATCTATTTAAAGACCTTATCTCCAATTAAGGTCGCACTGAGGTACTAGGGATTAGGGCTCCAACACATGACTGTCGGGGGCACAAAATTCAATCCATAACAGTGTTTAATAAATATCAGCTGTTATTAATGATGATAATAAAATTGATAACAAGAACAAAGTAGAAACAAAGACCAAAACAAAGCTATTCATAACAAAGTCAAAACTATCTGTTTTATTAGCTTCAATCTTCCAGTAGCTCCATTTAGCCCCCAAGATGCAGGCCAAGGCCCTTGGCTTGGCGGTCAAGGACTTCCATGGCAAGCCTTCGCCTTCTTTTCCGGCCTTCCCTCCCTGCCTAGGCAATGTCTCCTGACATTCACTCCCTCTCTCCCTGGCACCGTGGCTGGAGCCATGCTCCCCCGGAAAGCCCTTTCTCATTGCTGCTTATCCAACTTCAACTTATCCTCAGGAGCCTGGCTTCAGGCTCTGCTCCTTCAAGAAGTATTTCCTAAGCATGGCCTACAAGCCAGTGGCCCCGCAGGCTCAAGAGAACTCTGGGTGACTCCAGAATGGGGAGGCTTAGGGAAGCCGAAGAGGGACCTGGGACCAGTAGCAGCGGGAAGCCATCAGCACCCCTGAGCCCTGCAGGGCTATAGCTTCAGAGAAACCAGCCTTGGCCAGAAGCGCAGCAGGAGAAATAAATTCCAGCCTCACTTTTCTTCTGCCCTGCCATCTCCTCCCAGCAGTGCCACTGGCAAGCCCAAGTGGGAACAGAGGGGCAGAGGGCCTGTGGGTGTAGTCTACAGCCACCAGCCCAGCGACACGTGGCAGGGAAGAGTAGATACAGGAGAGAGTAGGGGGCCGACGGAATAATCAGCACACACACTGCCCATGTCTGTCTTGCCCTTCTCTCAACCCATGTGGTATTTTTTTGTCCAGACCTCTTAGGTGACCTGTAGCCTCCCAGAGCCACCTTGGCCCGCGTGCTCACTTTCCAGGTGTGCAGCTGTCACTGTGCTAGAGCGTGGGGCCCAAAGCAGACAGCGAGTCAGATGCTTCCTCCGCCCTCCCTGCTGCCCCGCCCGCGGTGCTGAGCACAGAGCCAGGCTCTAGTACGTGCTCCGTAAATCAGCTGAATGCAAGCCGGGGTTTCGAAGATGAAGCGTGGGTGGGATCCAGTGCAAATACATACTGAAAAATCCCCGGCTCTGGAAGAACAATTGTCAGGCCTGTTTCCTGCTACAGATGGAGCCAGGAGACGCTCTGCTCGGGGCTTGGCAACCTGACAGCTGAGGAGCAGCCAGGGAATTTAGCAGGAGACAGAGAAAACGAGCCCTGCGGGTCTGGCCCAGCCCCATCAAAAGCAGACTCAGAGTAGAGTCTCTCCTCCCAGATTCAGGGCGAGGTGGGGTGGGGGCCACTCTGCTTGCTCAGGTCCTCTATGAACCCCAGTGTGCAGGAAGGAAAGAGGAGGACACGTCATTTTGGAAGCTAGTGGTTCAGCCTGAAGCCAGGCAGAGCTCGAAGGCCATAGAAATTGTCACCTGAGGGACAGCACAGATGTGTCCGTCATGGCACCTGCCATGCCCGAGCCCCTCCTCTGTCTGCTCTTGGCCTAGGCTGGTTTGAGGCTGAGGGCAGCCACTGAATGGACCAGCAGTGAGCACCTGCCCCAGTGACAGCCTGCCCATAGGCTGGCCCTTGATGCCTGTGGTGGGCATTGTGGCTGTCACCCCAATATCCTTTTACCCCAGAGGACCTTTCATCTTTCCTTCCAGGTTAGAAATGAGTGTGTGACTCAATTCTGGCCAATGGAATTTATAGGGAAGTCTGCTGGGGTCTTGTAGGAAGAGAGACTGACAGACAAAGACAACATCTTTCTTCAGTGTGGTGCCTACAGCAGCTGCTGCCATCTTGCTACTACGCAGAAGCTGAACCCAGCCCTGACGCTCACAGAACAGAGGTGGAAAGAACTTGGGTCTTTGTTGAGATAATTGAGCCCCTAAAGCAACCAGCCCTCAAACCCACGCTCTCCCAATACTCTAGTTCAGTGAGATGATAAATGTTCTAATTATTTAAATCAGCATTAATGGGTTTCCTATTACTTGCAGCCAAGAGCACACTATTTAATGTAACCTAAGAGATGATGAGCTATCAGGTGGACTGTCTCCCTCCAGGACCTGTTCAGGACAGGTGGCCTACAAGTGGTTCAGGAGACGACTTTGTTACACGAAGATATATTTTAATAGTTATGCATTTAACATCTTTTAATTTTTAAAAATATAAGCAGAATATCAAACCCATGACACAATGTTTTCTTCTAAAATCTATTTAAGTAAAAGCATGAATTATTTTTAAAGGATAATATTAAGTAACTAATAGTACTGATGGGATTCAGCACACAATACCCCAAAATATGGCACCTTGGCATTTGAGGAAACAGCAGAAGCAGGAAGGTCACTCTCAGATCTTCTTCCACCCTTCTCCCCTGAAGCAGATCATAAGACTATCCTTTGAGGGGTGCCCTCCATATCCACAGAGGAAAGGAATGTCCTTGTCTCTGAAGGCACAGGGACAAGTTATGTGAAATGAAGTAAGATATATGGAATGTGACTATCTGAGATGTGGCCAGATTGGATCTAGGCTACTATAGGATTGATTGGGTGGTAATGAGTGAGAGAAGAGAGCAGAAACACCGAGAGTGAGAGACCTTCAACTCGATAACTATGGAATCAAGTGTCACGGCTGAGCCGAGTACCTCCTAGGGACACAGCAAAGAACAAGACAGTGACTCACCTGCTGTCCCAGGGCTTTCATCTAACAGGGAAATGGACGCTAACTAACTAACTTCGCAACATTATCCACGCTGGTGGTAAGCCTATGAGGGAGACGAAGGGGTGTTAGGAGTGCATACAACAGAAAGAGCTGACTTCACCCAAAGAGAACAGGAATGACATGGAGACAGAGGCAGAGAGGAAAAGCTGTCTGGGGACTCCCCACATTGGCCCAGCTCACCTCCAGGCCACAAATATTCTTTTAAAACAGGCTTTTGCTCTGGAGGCTGTTAAATAATTTTATCCCCCTCCAAAAATTATTACGTTGAAGTCCTAACCACCACTACCTCAGAATGTGACTGTGTTTGGAGATAAGGCCTTAACAGAGATAATTAAGTTTAAATGATCCAATATGACTGATGTCCTTATAAGAAGAAGAGGTCAGGACATAGCCATGCACAGAGGGAGGATCACATGAAGACACAGGGAGAGATGGGCACCTGAGAGCTGAGGAGAGAGGCCTCAGAAGGAACCAGCCCTGCAGATAGCTTGATCTTGGCTGTCTAGCCTCCAGAACTGAGACAATACATTTCTATTGTTTAAGCCACCCAGTCTGTGGTACTTTGTTCCGGTAGCCCTAGCAAATTAATATAGGGGCCTAAAAGAGCAATCAAAAGAGCCCAGCTGACCCTGGGAGCAAATAGGCTTGAGTTTGGGAAGGGAGGATGCTGGCAGGGCCTGAGGACTTCTCTGGGCCCGTTTTGTGTCTGCTCAGCCTCATTGTTCTTCCCACCCCCAACCCCAGTGGGAAATTTGCAGCACACACCCGCCATCCTTCCTGCGTGGGGAGCAAGCTGGTAAGGAGAACCCCTACCCTGCCAGGTTATGGGCTCCCTGATGTTCTAACCTTGGATCAGTTGTAACAGTCCTGCAGGGAGGATGGGAGTTTATTGCCAGGAAGAGAAGCCCTGGGAAGCAGCCTTTCTGTTTCTTGGGACAGTGGGGGCAGTGGGGTGGAGTGAGATTCTCCAGCCATGACTCATGCTAGGTTTCATGGGGAAGGGAAGTTAAGAGCGTCATAATGACCATACTGAAAAGCAGTTAAGCCCATTTTCATAGCAACATTACACAAAATTAAAAACTGTATGATTTGATCCGATTTGCAACTGCAGCTGCCATGAACTAACACATAAGCAAAGTGGGCAGGGTGGACTCAGTGCCCTGATTCAGGCTGGGCACATGTGGGCACATGTGGGCATATGGGCCTGTACCCAGTGTGCTTTCTGCTTTGGCAGAAAAGGCTTCACCCTCCCTTTCATTCTGTTCCAATTCCTCTGACCCCTTGAAATCTCACGGGTGTCTGCTCCTTGGGCAGGGACACCATCAGAGCTGGCCTGAGCCAGTGGGAGAAGAGCAGGAACCACAGCTGGCCAGGCCTCAGAGATTCTGAGAATGAGACTCACTTGTCCTGGTGAGAAGAAAACCCCCAGGCTGTCGGAACGGTGAAGAATTTGTAGCCATAGCTAGAGCTGACTAGTTTTTCCATTCCCAGTGTTTCTGGGCCTGAGCAAACACTTCCAGCAGCCGAAAGACTGGGACAGACAGCCTTGGAAAAATCCTGGAGAAGTGGGGGGCCCAGCAGGGAGAAAAACAGGCTCTTTCATAGAGGACAGGAGATTGACAGGCGCTACGCGGGGGGTCTGAGTCTAGCCAACGGCTTGTGCGGCACACCAAGAGTCAGCAGCTGGAAGAACTGCTTCACTGCTTTGTCCCATTGGCCAGTGCTCTGGGCACTGGGCATTTAGTATTTTCAAGCCAGCTAGTTGGCACTAGCACTTCCATCTGTCTGCTGGCATTTATTAAGCACCAAGTGTTTACAAACTGCAATACCAGCAGCAGAGGAAAGCTTCGAAAATAGAAGCAGATTATTCTTTGGTATCTTTGTCTTTGAACTTGGTCTGGATGAGCAGCAGCAATTGAAACCCTCTTTCAATGGAGTAAACAAGAGGCAGGCATGAAAGAAAAGGGAATTAGTCGTCCAACCCCTTCAGCTGTCCCTGACTTCAACCAACATTTGCTTTGTGCTAACCTGGCTTCCAAAGGCAACCAGCCAAATTAGTTGGGTGCCTTGCCAGGGGGACACAAAGCAGCCCACCTATGAAGAGTTTTTCAACCTAACTGAAAGAAGACATGTGCGCGTGAAATATTGCTATTATGATAGCACAGGAATTGTGAATAGGGCCAGGTAAGGGCCCTGGACTTTTGAGAACCAAGGAAAAGTCATTTGCTTGCCCACATCCTCAAGCCACCCTTGGATTACACTTGTCCTTGTCCTTCCATGAGGCAAAAAGGAGAAAATACTTTTAGAAATGAGCTCACTAAAGGAGATCATATTCTCTCATTAGCCTCTACTCCTATACCCCCCCACCCAGTCCCAGAGAGGGAAGGAACCCCTAGAATGCTAAAAGAGCTTGCTTTCCCACCCTAAAAAATTCTTGATAATAACAACCATAACTATTTATTGAGGGCCTACTATGTGTCTGGCACTGTATGGTTTTTCTTTCCAATCTTCACAATAATTTTGCAATACAAGTGGTATTTCTTCATTTTACAAATGTGAAAATACAGACAACAACAGGGTGTCATGTAGGAGAGTCTGATGACAAAGGTTTCCTCCCCAGCCTGTCTTGAAATTGCTCAATGTTTCCATAATCAGTGATTACAGCTCTTTCAATTTCAAGAATAATAAATTTGAAGTGCATTTGAAAAGGAGTTGAGCAGCTATAAAAAAATGCTTGTGTACATTTTTTGAGCAAGATTCAGTGAACAGTAAAGAACCACAGTTCTCCTACCTGGAACGCATTTCTCATTCGGGACACAAGTCAGCAGGCTGATCTCCCCGAGCATCACAGTGCAAGAGGAGTGAGGCTGTCAGCACTGTTCCTTGAATCCTGCTGTGCAATTGCAACTTATTCTAGGAGCCACACTGCAGAACATGACCAAAAATAGCAATGTGGGTTTTGCATATTTCATTCTCTAATGCTAACGCTTTGAGAACTCTTTCCACTGTGGGCTGGAATGGCTGCTGTGATTTATCAAACTTCATTGACACTTGATGTGTTCCAAGTTGGCTTAACATACCAGGTACCTCAAAGGTGACAGTTACCTTCAGAAAAGTACTTGCTTGAGAGTCTAATATTTTAAGCACATTAACCTCACCCCGATGCAGTCAAAGTTTCTAAACCTAAAAAGCACCAATGTGCACTTTAAGGCATGGGCTATGCTCAAGCATGGGTTTTTACTTCATGATTTGAATCAGTGAGGAAGACTAATTAAGGAGATTTGATATGATCTTAATTAACAAGGGATCCTTATAGGTCAATTTCTGACTCTGAAGGTCTGGGCTGTCCATCCTAGAGACCAAGGCCCAGTTCTGATAAGTCACATGTTGGAGGCTGATAGAGCTGAGCTGTGGAGGCATGCAGAGATCCACTGGTGGAAATGGCAAGCAGAAGCAGAAAGGAACACTAAGACTCCTTGTTTACTCTTCCTCAGTCTGTTCCCACTCCATCCCCACTGGCATCTGACCGGCCACCATTAGGTATGTACCCATTGATTTAACACTTTCCAAATGACTGTCATGGGTCAGCAGCAAAATAAAGGCAGTGGATTTTTCATAAGCCAATTATATTCCATTTTAAAACCATCCTTTATTCTGAAATTCTACCCTTTTCATTATTTTGTTGTTGTTATTGAAATATGTTTTCTTTTAGGAAGTATCGGTGACATTAGATGGGAATTTATTTTCTTTTTAATGTTCTCCCTTAGCAAAATAAAAAGTTAGCACTTTGTCAGAGGTTACCAAAATTTGGGAAAATTTTACTGGCCTAGGAGCCTCTGCATTAAAACACTACTCTCAGAAAGCTTGCAGTTTAGGATGCAGACACTGCATGTTAAGTCTAGAACAGTCCAGTGAGAACGAGCTTGCACGTTCCTTTTTCACCGAAAGGTGGGAGCCCAAGTTCAGTGAGCACAGGGAGAGCTGATCCACGAAAATCCATGAAAAAGACTCCAAACTGGGAGGGGAGTCAGGCAAAGCCATGTCATATTTACTTTTATCATTTTGCCAAAACTCTTCCTATCTGCTTCACTAAAGAGGAAAAAAAAGATGAAAATAAATACCCTAAGGAAAGAGAAGGGGAACTAGACAGATTACAATCTGGAAGGGAAGTTTTATCATGGATGACTTAACCACCCTTCAGAAAAGGTGGGCTGTTATCAGGGCATCTCTTATCAGGGTTCTCTGTCTCTCCAAAGTCCTGAATAAGAGGAAATTGCCTGAAGATGGAGCAAGAACAGGTCTAGTTAGCATTTGCTGTCCCACACGTTCTCCATCTTTCACAGACCAAATTAAACTTCATTCTGATGTCTGTCCCAACTCCCGCAGACAGGCCCAACGGTTCCTCCCTCTGGGCACCCACAGTACTAGCCTCATACTTCTCCCTTAGGTATTTTTAAATACGCCATTTTCTTCTGATTATGAAACATAAAAGTTAAAAAGTAGAAACTTTGAAACAATAATAACAAACTGCTGCAAAACTCATTATGTGTCTGGCCTTCTTCTAAACAGATTACAGGTATTATTCTGCTGATTCTCTCAATAGCCTAAGGTCTCAGCAATCCAAGGGTCTCCCTACTTTCATAGATGGAACTGGCTCTCACTGCTCATTGGACCTCTAGCATCTGACACTGTACTGGCCTCAGTCAATGCCTAGTAAAATAATTTTGAGTTTATAAGAAGGACAACAATTTGATTTGAATATTTCAGGTGTTGCCAAATTTAGGAAAATGGAGCTGGTCTAAATGATGTTTGGGAGCTTTCTCCAGCTTTTTTTTTTTTTCTTTTTGTTTTGAGACAGAGTCTCACTTTTTTGTCCAGGCTAGAGTGCCGTGGCATCAGCCTAGCTCACAGCAACCTCAGACTCCTGGGCTCAAGCAATCCTTCTGCCTCAGCTACTCGAGTAGCTGAGACTACAGGAATGTGCCACCATGCCTGGCTAATTTTTTCTATATATTTTTAGTTGTCCAATTAATTTCTTTCTGTTTTTAGTAGAGACGCGGTCTCGCTCTTGCTCAAGCTGGTCTCGAACTCCTGAGCTCAAACAATCCGCCCACCTCGGCCTCCCAGAGTGCTAGGATTATAGGCGTGGGCCACCGCGCTCGGCCTCTCCAGCTTTTTAATTGTGGGAATCTATAATTGACCTGCACACTCTACATTCTTATTGGCTATTTTTATATATACATGTGTGCCAATAAACTCACAATTTACCAATTGATTGATCACTGACTGCCTGCTATGGGTAGGTAATTCTATCACCACTTTGGATATTCTGAGGCTATGTGGGTGTATACAAAATTAGTTGTGTGTATGTATGTACCAAAAGGATTAGCAAATTAGTACATTATGTCTGTGACAACACTTCTATTTTGAAACTAAACTATTTACTTAGTTAACTAACTTTTGGCTTTACTAACATCTGTTAGCACAGAAAAGTGGTGTTTGATGAAGCAGGAAAAATAATAAACCATACTGATGTTATTCTTCCAAACAACTGCTTTTTAAAAACATGCTTTTGCTGGAAAGGCAAAATGGAGCTGGAAGAGGTCCAGAAAAATGCAATAATGTGGTCAAGAAAATGGAATGGCCCCTATACAGCCAAAAGAAAAAAGTCTCTTTTTTTCCTGGAAAGATACAAAATAAAAGGGGAAAAAAAGCTATAAAGCTTTATATCTTGTGAAAGATATAAAGAATATAAACATGGGGAGGTGATTCCAAATTTCTTGCCCTTGGAGATCAAGTAAATTTAGGTAAATAAAAGGAAATATTACTGTTTATACATTGGTTAGGATGATAAAAATAAGTACTACTTCCTACACAACGATAACTGGGAGCTTATGATGGGTTTAGGGATGGACGAAGGAATCACAATAAATTATTAAGCGAAAATAGGCTGTGGGGGGAGGGCAGTAGTTTCCTAAACAGATGCTGCTGAGTTTGTGGCAGATAAATTTGCCTATACCAATCATGCTTCAAACAAAATACTATGTTGAACGGACTCTGAATCAACATGTTTGTTTAAATGTACATTTCTATATTTCCTATTGTGTATCACTTAGATGATGAATTTGATTTTCATTAGTATGTATAAATTATCCCCCTCTGACCATTCATGGCATCACTATTATATAAAAACAATTACCTTCTAATAAAGGGTCCTGTTTTAAGTGATGAACGATAATCCCTCCTAACAGAACTACCAGCAGGACACTGATTAATGTATAGACTGTTTGGCTGTTCTCTTTTGTAAATATTAACCCAAGTTCTGCTTTCAGCCATAACACATTTCTGTCTCTCCAGTGGTTCCAAATCACTGAATTATCTGTCACATGTTCCAGATAAGACAGCCATGTAAGTGGCTCTGATCATAAATGCTCGTTGGCTTTGGGCTAGGGACACTGAGTCCTGGCACCCATGCCATGGAGGTATCTACAGGGACATGCTCTAAATGCATAAAAGGAGATGATGAAAAAGATTTGGGATCCCTTCATGGTTTTACTTCAGTGAGCTGTTGCCATTCCTCTGGCTTCTCCTGACAGAGCCGTCACTTAGCAGATAATCACATTTCGCCCTTCAGAGCATATGACTTACATTAATGTTGCTGCATTACCTAGCAGGGCAGCCAGCTTTCCAGTGGTTGCTGGACGTGTGTAGTGTTCCTCCACGGAGCCAGGGCTGCCATGCCAGGATCTTCAGCTACAAGTAAAATCTTGGAGATCTTTGCCTTAAATGGTAATTATTCTGGCAAAGGTCCTTTACACCTTGCTCTAAATATTATCCCACCAAAAGCAGAAAATGACTTTGTGGAAAGCCTTTCTTGTTTTTAAAAATCACTATAGTGAAGGTATAGCAGCTTTAGAAATGGAGCATGTATATTTTTATAGGCCATTATGAAATAAACTTGGAGTAACTAATGATTCCTTCACATACCCATTTGCTTCTTTCAGAGACTTTGCAGGGTTCAAGATCCCAAATCAGATACACATATGTGTTCCCAAACTATTTTTTCTCAGGGCTAAAGAGGCATTTCCATGAAGCACTGTTCTTCCAGGATGTAGTACCCCCATCCATGCCAAAGAAAAATACTTCTAAATCTATGTTTCTCAATATTAGGGCACATTATGGAAATGAAATCTTAGTCCAAATCCCCTTGGTCATATAAAACATGTCACATAATTGTATTTTTGGTTAGGGAGGAGTGTTACAAAACAAATATTTCCCCATTAGAACACACTGGGAAATGTTTGCTGACACCTACACTCAAACCTCACAGGTTCTCTTGAAGAGTTTGGCAAAGAACAGGCCCCTCCTTAATGAGGTGCTGGAGTTGGTTGAAAATTAAATATTAATTCACAAAAAAAATTGTTGCATTTAAAAAAATCAGAACCGAGGCCTGCATGTAGACGTCTGCGCCTTGTGCGTTCCTGGTCTGTGAAATGTCCCGGGTCAACCAAGGATCATCGTCTTTTATTGAATTGCATCATTCTTTCTCTCTCTAAAGCAGTCTGTGGAAAACATCAAAAAAGTTTATTTTCTTTCTCAGAATTTTTTTTTCTTTCTCTATTTCCCTTACTGGAAAATTCTTTCTGAAGTTATTGATGGTTGTTTCATTTGATTTTAAGAGACTGATAGCCTCAAGGGCCGTGGGCGTACAAATCAATAGGTGTGATAATTGCTGGTTCCTCTAGGAGAGTTTTTCCCTATTCCACACATTCTAGACAGTCTTCAACACACAGTCATGTCCAGCTGTTCTGAGGAGCCTCATCTGGCCTGATTTCAGCTTTCCTCTGGCTGTCAGATTGAAGTGTGACATCCAGTTGGTGGCTGTGGGGCTTGTGCACTTCTCCCCTTCTTTCCCAGGAGATTCAGAGTCCTCACTGTCAACTACCCAGATGCCCTCCGTTCCAGGTCCAGTCATGTCTCCTGTTCTTAACAGAACCTCTCTCCCTTCTTACACACTCTCTTACTCATTCAATTCACCTGAAACTTTGTCTGGACTTGTGACCTTAATGAGAAAGTGGAGTGATGGCTGTATATTAGTTATTATGCCAGTCTTTCCAATGCAAACTGCATACCTTTTTAACCTTCTAAGGCTCTAGAACTATTTCTCTTCACCCTAATGCTGGAATTTCAAGGCACCAGATCAAAGTGGGTGGATTTAGAGGCAGGCTGGCCTTGGAGGTGTTCTTCCAATCACAACCTGCTCTGGCTGCTATATTCAGATCTTGGAGATGAAGTGTCAACATCTGGAACCTAAATTAGGTTACATATTTTGACATCATTTCAATCCAAAAGGAATGTTTTTTGGAGAGGTTTAGAGGTGAAGAGCTTGAGAAAATTATTTTAAATTGTGTTTAAGAGAACAGATATGTGAGACTAGCCAAGAAATTTTTGAAAAGAAGGATTAGGGTAGGGTACACGCTTGATTAGATATGAAAACACATGAGTCTCACTCCTGCCTAGTATGGCAAAAGCTGAAAATAGTGTCATAGGGGACCCAAAAGCCTGAAACCTAAGGAAAGACAGCCTCTCCACAGAGAGACAGAATGTAAGCAAGGGCTTGTGGTCAAGTATGAGAAGAGACACTGGGCTCCATACAAAAAAACTAAAAGAATTCAGCTGAAATTTTTAACAAATTACTAAAGGCCAAAAGTGGACTAGCATGAGAGTATAGCACCTCTGGGAGTTGCAGATACGAGAGGAATTCAGACTCACTTGCGGGCTCTTCTCCATCAGTCTCTGCCCATTGATTGAGAAAGGATTGCAAGCAGGGCAGGAGACCAAAGAAACCTCCGAAGGGACACTGCCTAAGCCACTGGAGAGGGACAGTCAATCCTGCTGCAGTCAGGGCACAGGTGGAGACCTCCTGCAGCTGGAGGAAGGGAAAAACACAAAACGCCCTCTGTCCCCAGGGAAGGGGCAAGAAACAGTCCTGGGCCCCAGATGCAGACATTCTCTCCTGCACAGGACACAAGGCAAAGTTTGGTTGCCACAGGAGGAGGGGCAGGATTTCTGAGAAAGCCCCACTCCTGAGACCCAGACCAAACACTCCCCATAACCCCAGAACCAAATAACAAACAAGCAATAGCACTGGACCCCAGGGTTGCAGACTTCTCATCAGATATTTAAACTTTTTAATTTTTAAAACTGCTTAACTAATTGAAAACTTTAGCCCTAGCATAGATCCATGAGACAGTAAGGAAAGTTCAAAAATATAGAGATTTTACAAATTGAAACTTTTTTTTTTTTGAGACAGGGTCATATTCTGTCTCCTGGCTAGAGTGCAGTGGCTTCATCACAGCTCATTGCAACCTTAAACTCCTGGGCTTGAGCAATCCACCTTACTCAGCCTCCCAAGTAGCTGGAACTACAGGCACACACCACTATGCCCAACTAATTTTTCTATTTTTAATAGAGATGGGGTCTTCCTCCTGCTCAGGCTGGTCTCCAACTCTTGGCCTCAAGCAATCCTCCTGCTTCGGCCTCCCAAAGTGCTAGGATTACAGGTGTGAGTCACCACACCAGCCTCAAACGTAGTTAAGAATTTAGTAATTTTGTAGAAAATAAGATAGCTAGCTACTTCACACCTTAAAACATTTAGTTCTATATGGATTATTTTAGTTAAAAAAAAAACACATAAGAGTACCAGTTTAAAAATATATAAATATTGTTATCATTTTAGGATGGGAAAGTTATTTTGAGGCATTAACCAAGCTATTAAGAATTGTTATTAGAGTATATACAAGTGGGGAAAAAAATCCAGAATGAAATAAATAAAGCAAAAACAAAAACAAAAATTTGGAATGAAAATAGCAATATTATACCTTAATATAGATAATATATAGATTGATAGATGTTAGGTAGATAGATAGATGTCTTAATATAAATGGAGCTGTTATAAGCTAATTAGAAAAATGTGTACCCTTCCCCCAAAAGTATTATGGACAAAAGACAATAGCAGCTGCAGTAATTACCAATGACTAATAAATATTTGCAAAGTTGTTGAACACAGGTAATAACCCCAAATTTTCACAAAGACAAGAATAAGAATATAATCAGTGTTGTTAGTGTGCATGGAACTCACAAGTATATAATTGATGGTCATACAGGTATATAATTGATGCTAGTATAAATTGGCACAACTTTTTAGGCGGAAGGTTGAAAACTTTGGCAGTATGAATCTAAAGCCTTAAAAAGTACCTATCCTTTCATACAGCAATTCTACATCTAGGACTTTAAGGAAGTAGTCAGGTTCCAGAAGATTTATATGTATAGATATTCATAGCAGTGTTGTTTTATGACAAGCAAATGTTAGAAGAAACCTAAATGTCCAATCTTGGGAGACTGGTTAAAGAGATTACGATAAATCCCTATAAGTTAACACCAGGTAGTTGTTAAAAATGACAAAACAGAGCAACATTACACACATGGAAAAATGCTGACAATATGCATTGTTAAGTAAATAAAGCAAAAGAACAATGTGAATAGTATGATCCCATTTTTTAATATATATATTCACACATATGCACACACAGACATAAACAATTGTTGACACCAACAAGAGAAATAAACTTTGGATATCAAGTAGTAAATAATCTTATTAGAAGGATACTGGGTAGCTCATAGAATCAACAGGAAGGCTGGTGAACAAGACTTAGCAACTGGGCAGGAACAGAAGGTAGTAAGCAGCCAAGAACAGAGCCCACTCACGTCATGGTCCAGCCTGGTAGTGTGATAAACAGTCCTGCCACTCCTGGACACAAACCTCAGTACTAAGGGACTACTGATTCTGCTGTCCTCATGAGAAATCTCCAAATGCCCCTGTATAATTTTGTTACTTCCTTGAAATTTGAGCCCAGGATGGGAGCATCTGATTGGCCAAGCTTCAGTCACATGATTATATCTGAACTTTGCCTGCTGTGACTCAGGGAGAAAAAATATCTGTCTGCTCCCTTAAGCTTGCTGGGAAACAAGACTCTGCCTCCCATTATTTTGGGATTCTTCTCAAATAGAAATAGTGTTTGGATGCTGGATAGTCAAAAAGCAACAATGGTCACTCCATAAATACACACACAGAGAGAAGGATATTCATAACATGCCATGATTAAGAACTCACATATTCATTTAGGTGGGGTTTTTTTTTGTGATTTTTCGAGATTTTGTTTTACTTAAGCAATCCTGTAGTGAATGAAAGCAACTGTTTCATTTTTTCATTGCCCATCTGTACTCAATTTATTTCTTTTTATTGTTTTATTGCATAGGCTAGGACTTTCAGGAAAATGTTGAATAGGAGTGATATGAGAGAATATTCTTGTTTGTTCCCAATATTAAAAGAAAATGTAGGTCGGGTACGGTGGCTCATGACTGTAATCCTGGCACTCTAGGAGGCCGAGGCGGGAGGATTGCTCGAACTCAGGAGTCTGAGACCAGCCTGAAGAAGAGCAAGATCCCCTCTCTACTAAAAATAGAGAAAAATTAGTCTGGCATCATGGTGTGTGCCTGTAGTCCCAGCTACTCGGGAGGATGAACAGGAGTATTGCTTGAGCCCAGGAGTTTAAGGTTGCTGTGAGCTAGACTGACGCCATGGCATGCTAGCCCAGGCGACAGAGTGAGACTCTGTCTCAAAAAAAAGAAAAGAAAACATTCAGTCTTATTAGTTGTGGGGTTTCTTGTTTCTTTGTGTGGTTTGTTTGTTTTGTAGATGCCCTTTATCAATTTGAGGAAATTCCCATCTCCTACTTTCCTGAGAGTTTTTATCATGAATGGATGTTGACTTTTGTCAAATGCCTTTTCTGTATAAATTGATATACTCAAGTAGTCTTTCTTCTTTAGGCTATTAATATGATGGAATATACATTGATTTTTTTAAAAAAAAATATTGAACCAGCCTTGCTTTCCCAGCATAACCCTATTTGTTCATATTGTATTATTCTTTTTATATATTTGTAATATTTTGTTGAGGATTTCTGCATTTAATGTTCATGAGGGATATTGGACTATAGTTTTTAAAACTGATTTTGATATCAGTGTAATGCTGGCCTCATAAAATGCATTGAGATATGTTTTCCCCACTTCTATGTTATAGAACATATTATATATAATTAGTGATATTTCTGCTTTAAATGTTTGGTAGAATTTTTGTATGAAAGAGTCTGGGCCTTTTCTTAAGTTGTTTTTTTAAGTGTTGAGTATTTCAGAGATTTTTAAGTATAATTCAATTTCTTTAATATTTATGTAATTACTACAATTATATATTTCTTCTTAAGTGAGTTTTGGTAATTTGAGTCTTTTAAAAAATTGGTTCATTTCATCTGCATTGTCAAATGTATGATCATAGAGTTGTGCATAGCAATCCCTTATTACCTTTTTATTGTCTATGAGATCTGTAGAAATTTCCCTTTTTCACTCCTGATACTGGTAATTTGTGTCTCCTCTATTTTTTCTTGGTCCGTCTGCCTAAAAGGCTATCGATTTTACTGATCTTTTCAAAGAACTACTTCTGGTTTCATTGACTTTCTCTATTGTTTTTCTATTTTTCAATTTCATTGATTTCTACTCTTATTTTTATTTATTTATTTACTTTGCTTTGGGATTAATTTTTCTACTTGCTCTGGGTTTAATTTCTTATCTTTCTAGGGTCTCCAGGAGGAAACTTAGATTATCAATTTTTAAATTTTATTTGAGACTTTCTCTTTGACTCATGAGTTACTTAAAAGTATGTTGTTTAATATCCAAATATTTGGAGATTTTTCCAGGTATTTTTCTGTTAATAATTGCTACTTTAATTTCATAATGGTCCAAGATCATGTTTGCATGATTTTAAATCTTTAAAACTTGCCATGATTTGTTTTATGGCTCAAAATATGGTTTTTGGTGAATTTTCCAAGTATATTTGAAAAATTCTGTTATTGGTTAGAATGTTAAATAATGTCAATTAGGTCAAGCTGGTTGATCATGTTGTTTAGGTTTCATGCCCTAGGGTTTATAATATACAGTTTTAATTGATCAAAGCCTATCTTGAAATAATATACTGCTTCATTCATAATATAATGATCTTATAATAGTTTATTCTCAATTTCTCCCTCCTGACCTTTGTACAATTGTTATGATACATTTTACTTTTACACATCATGCCCACAGATAATACATTGCTACTCTTTTTACCCTTGACAGTCATTTATCTTTGTATAATTAGAAATTTTTGAATGTATTTTAGTTTCCCTCCATTTATTCAATTTCTAGTGCTCTTCATATCTTTGTATCATAGCTTTAGACATTCATTTCTGTCTTGTATCACATTTCTCCTGCCTCAAGAACTTCTTTAACATTTCTTGTTGAGTGCATCTACTGGCAATAAATTCTTAGTTTTTGTTTTCTATATTCTTGCCCCTTCATCAGGATAGAGGTGTGGAGTTTTTTTCCTGTTTCCTTTCTTCCCTAAGTTTTGTCAGTGGTCTAAGGGGAGCACTGTTTTGCCCTTTCTCCTGCAGAAAGGGGATGAGGAGAGGAATTTGGGTAGGGTTCATGCCCTTCTGCTATGGCTGTCTTCCCTTCTCCCAGACCTGCACTGTGGAGGGATTCTTCCTCAGGACTTTGGCCAGTCTTTTCTGGTGGGATCCAGTGCCTGGTGGGGTCCATGGAGACAAGTCTCCAAAAAGGTTCAAACTCCCTCTATATAAGTAGTTCCCAGGGGCTCCACGCACACGCTCTCACCAGCCCACACTGATTCTCCATCCACTCTTTATGTACTCCAGCTGAATTCTTCTATTGGCCTCCATCTGCCCCACATAAGCAAGGACTTGTGTCCCATGCTTCTTCATAGGCCCCCATTGATCCTTAGATCTCATGTTAATTGGCTGCCCTATGACCTCAGCTCTCTGGTGGGTCCAAAAAAAGTAGTAAACTTGTAGATTGTCTGAAGCTGTTTTTTTTTTTTTTTAAGAATGGCAATGACAGTCTTTCTAGATCTTTACATCCTGAGATTTTATTATCTTTTCAGCTGGCTGCATAGGCAATTTCATTTCCCAATATGCTTTGCACATCCACGAGAATGCCTTAGAAGCATAGAATTGGATAAAAATAATAATGTGCTAACAAAAAAGTGCTCCTATCACCCTGGAGGTATCATCCTCCCAAGGGAAAGCTCTGCTTTGTGAAGAGCCAGAGTCCAGCTGAGAAGAAGCCTGGGTCTCCTGGCCCATTCAGAGAAGGGCCAGTAGAGAGTCCAGCTTGCAGGGAGGGCAAATAAGGCATGAGAAGCCAGGTGGGCCCCTTCATTTTCCAGGCCCTGTCTCAGTCTCCAGTGCCTGACTATCCCATCACAGTTGCAATTTGGGAGGCTGGGACCCATGTCCATCCTAGCAGCATCTGCATTTGTCAGGATCTTCCTGTTTACAGCTAGGGGACCAGTGAAGATTGTGTTTTAGCTTGGGCAGGTGAAGATAACATGGTTGAGAAGCCTCACTCGTTGGAAATAGAAACCAGGAGCCAGAAGACACAGTCTATTTCTACTGCATAGTGTATACTTGTTAGGCATCTAAGCTGCTCTGGCCTCCAGCTGGTTCATTTGACTTCACTCCCAAACAAAAAGGAGGAACAAGGCAAAGAGATGCACACATTCACCTGTTGTACGTAATGGGGCCTGTATGGCAGATAAGTGTGAAGTAAAAGTTGATTTATTTACTTATCTCTTATGAAGAGCTAATGAAAACATGACTGAAAGTAGGTTGGTGCGAGGGGGCCCTTTCTCTGCTGCATTGTGGTTTGCAAGGATTCTTGGAGTTGGGGAGGAGGATGTAGGAAGTTGCTGAGCAAATAGCAGGGCCTCCCCCATACTACACTCAGGGCTGTCTTCCATAGTAGACATCCCCATTCTCTCACCTTCAAAGATTTCAATGCTTGGTGCATATTTATCAATGAAATTGCTTACAGAGATTTGCTGCAGAAGAGCACTTTGTTTCTTGTTGAGTTCTCTCAGTTAATTCACATTTGCATCAACACATCACCTCAAAATACCTCAAAGAGGCAGCTTTTGTTATCTATGCTTTACAGATAGGAAAATTGAAGCTCAGAGGGAATAACTAGTCCAAAGTCACTTAGCTCCTAAGGAGAAGAAATACCTTGGAGTACCCATCCATCGAGGCATAGAGTACCCAGGTGTATTTGCACAAGGCGGGGGGCAGGGGGGACCTTTAGGGTGAGAGCCACCTCCATGATGTATTTTCTTGCCTTTATTACTAAGCTTTCTTGTTGGACTTTAAGCTTGTATAATAGAGTCCCAAAAAGAAACAGATGACACCCTCAAAGGAAAGGGCTTTTTAGTTTGTTTTTTGGGTTTTTTTTTTTTTTCAAGAGACAGAGTCTCATTCTGTCGCCCAGGCTGGAGTGCAGTGGCATGATCATAGTTCACTGGAACCTTAAACTCCTAGGCTTAAGCAATCCTCCTGCCTCAGCCTCTCCAGTTGCTGGGATTACAGGTGTGAGCTGCTGTGCCCCACACTCCAAAAGGAAAGTTTAATAAAAGGACTTATATAAAGTAATAAGCAAGGTTTAAGGAAATCATCAAGGGATAGTGAAGTACCCTCTGGGCTAGTTATATTAGTTGCTAGGGCTGCCACAACAAAATACCATAGAATGGGTGGCTTACACAACAGATAATTATTTGCTCACAGTTCTGGAGGCTAGAAGTCCAAGATCAAGGTGTGCACAGGTTGGATTTCTCCTAAGGCCTTTCTCGTTGACTTGCAGGTGGCTGGCTTCTCGCTGTGTTCTCACATGGTCTTTCCTCTGTGTGCCTACCTCCCTGGTGTCTCTTCCTCTTCTTAAAAGGACATCAGTCACATTGGATTAGGGAGCAGCTCAACAGCCTCATTTTAACTTAATCGCCTCCTTAAAGACCCTATCTCCACAAACAGTTGTATTCTGAGATACCGAGAATGAAGTTGGGGGCGGGAACACAACCCAGCCCACAACAGCTAGTAACAATGAGAGGGCTGTTCCCACCCTATAACGGAGGGGCAGGAGGAAGGGGAGGTTACTGGCACCCTTAGCCTGGTGAGGATGGCTGCATGGAGAGGGCCACCTGCCAGAAACTGAGCACTGGCAGAGAGGTACAGTCATCCCACAGCAGCCTGGCAGGGATGAAGCGGGACAGTAAGTACCCTGGCCTCACCTTCCTCCCCTCGGAGCTCCCACTGGTGCTTGTCTCTGGCTGAAGCCAGTGGAGAGCCTCCCGGGCTTAGAGCAGGGCAGGAAGGGTAGAGGGGCAAGCTCGAGATAGTCGGTGTGGCCTGAAAACCAAACACTAAATTCTGCTCTGGAGTGACTGTGATTTGTGAGAGGGACAGCTCATTGCCTGACTTGTCAATTTTTCCAGATATGTTCAAAGGTGAGAGGACACTGAGGAAACACTGTGTCTATAGGGTCTTCTGAGGAGACATGTCCTAAGAAAACAGTCTCCAGAGATGGCTTCCCTAGGGCTGGGATCAGGAGCATCTTCCACATTGCTCAAATGAACAGCAGAGAAGGGTCAGGTCTGAGCTGGATTTCCATCCCTCGTCAGGGCCCTGTCTGGTCACTGAGTCCAGTTTGTTCATGGTATGTATGATTGTGCTTCTAGGACTCTGCCCATGATGCACCCTCTGCCTAGAGGGCCCTTCACACTCCTCTCCACTGGCTACTCGTACTCATCCTTTAAGAGGCATACTCACTCCCAGAACCCTTTTCTGGACTCTCATGCCAAGGTCAGGTGCCCCTCCAGCGTACTCCCATGGTACCCAGTGTTATCCACGACAGCACTATATTACAATACCTGTTTGTTTGGCTGAAACAGAGACCCATAGAACAAGAAAGCCCATTTTGGGTGGGGCGCCCACCGTGACAATATATCTTGGTCCAAATTCAAAAACAGTTGAAACAGTTAGCAGGACTAAAGGACATTCTCTGAACTTCCTGTGAAGTAAGGAGACCCTTACTGGAGCTGTACTAGGCAGCCCAGTTTTTAGCCATGTGACAGAGAAAAATGGCAGGTGAATAGGAGTGGTTATCCAAAGATCTTAAACTTTTCCATAGGTTTTAGGTAGGAAAACAGCACAGACAAGAGTAGAGGAGGGGCTCATAACCACTCACCCATCCATCGAGGCATACTTTGGGGGGCACTGTGCTTGGAGGGCAGGGGATCTAGAGGTGATGGCCACTGCCCTGCCGTTATTGACAGCCAGGTGCTAGAGACGACACATAAACATGAGGCACTAGACAGCACTACTATGTACTCCCCTGTGGCACTTCCCTAGGGCACAGGCTCTCTTTCCCATGTTGTCACTGCTAAGTTCCACGGAAATTGTAGTACTACTCTGCACTACAGAGCCTATTCCAGTGATTAGAATCTGGCCTTTGGAATCCATATTCCATCCTGCCTCTTAGCAGCTCTGACACTGGACCCAGTATTTAACCTCTCTGAATCTGTTTCATCATCTGCAAAAGGGAAATAATAATGTTCTATCTTCCACATAGGATTGTTTTGAGGGTAAAATGAGCTAGTAGCACAAATCAAGTACTTAGTAACTATTAGTTTGCTAATTTTATTGGCAAAAGTACATAGGGATTCAGGAGAGAAAGTATTGGGGCTGGGTGTTCAGGAAAGCTTCATGGAACATGAGAGACTCACACCGGTCCTGGGAAGATGGGTTTGGGATTTCTATGGGTGATGAGCAAAAGGACGCCAAACTAGAGTAATTCCTATGGTCTCTGGTACGGACCTTGTCCAGCTTTGGTTTCCATCCTTCAGTCAAGCCTCCTGGCTCAGACAACACCCCCTGCATGGCCCCTGCTTCCAGGTCTGGATAATTCCCCTCCTGCACAAAACCCCTATGATTTGCTACTTGCCATGTGGCCTTCTAATTCCATCCCAAGGCTCCAGAGGTGCAGATCTGCAAACCAGCATGATTAGCCACCATTGCTGGCTTCCCATTCAGCATATAAATCTAGTGCCTGGGATTACCTCATGCCAGAAAACCGAAATCCAAGTCAGATGGTTAAGGCATTAATAGCGGTGAGTGTTGTAAAGACTCAACAATGCAAACCTTCCCAAAATGAACCATCCTGACCTCCCTCGCGCTGACAATGCGTGTGTGACATCATGTGTAAATGAGCCTTAAATTTGAACCAGGTGCCGAGAGCTGTCTGGCGTCTCCTGGCTGCTGTGTTAACCACTAACATGCACAGGGGATTCTGAGGCAGTAAAATGGAGTGAAACCGATGGCAGTGACCAGGGCCCAGTGCAGCAGCTGTGGCGGTGAACATTCAAATCACGCCCACCCGGTGGGCCCAGGCCCCCAGGCCCTGTAAAGAATATTTCCGGAGGGCTGGGGAGCCCAGGGAATTTGGCTGCCTTCACTCAGAGACAAAAGCTCTCCATGCAAATCAACCACTTGGACTTGCTTCCCGGACTTGATTCTGAGCTCTGTTTGATTTGCATCCATGAAGGTAGGACCCTGAAGCTTAGTCTAAAGCAGTGGCTGGTATAAAGACCTATTACATGCAGGTACAGGCAACCTAAAATATATTTTTGGAAGGCACAATTTTAAGGAAGAGGGTCAGCTCCAAATCCTCAGTGCTATGACTTTTATCAGTCTGGGACCTGGAGATAAAGGTATGACTTTGTCCATCTGGCAGCACAGATTCCCTCAGAAGGGCCTCTCCCTACAACAGGTCATGTGACACACGGACTCTAGAGAACACTAAATAAAATTTGGAGGGATGGAATTAGGTGTGTATAATGGGTGGGGTGTCCTTACCATCGTTAGTCATAGGTATAAGAGAGTAGATGAAGGAGAATAAAAGTCAGTTAGGAAGAAACAGTTCTTAAAAATTGAGCCTGCATAAAATTCATGGGTTTTTGTTTTTGTTGTTGCTTTTTAATGCTTAGTTTTCATGGTGCGCAATTCTAGATTATTAACAGCTTGACTATGTTAACAGGCCTGCAGAAACTGGAGAAAGTGAGGCTAGGAACAAGGCATATGAAGTGATTCTCTTGTGCTAGGGACTGTTCTAGAAGCTCTGCACATGCCGGAGAAAGGAGCTGGAGCCAAACAGAGGTGAATATCCACATTCCATGGATCCCCATAGGATTTCAGTTTGAAAGAAATCCTTTGTTGTTCAGGACACACTCTTAAACCATCAACACGCACCATGACCACTGCACTGTGCCACGAAGCCTGTGAGCTGGGCAGGTGGAGTGAGGATGGGAGGCAGGTCCTGGGAGGGAGTATAAAGGCACTGACAGACACAGCATCTCTCCTAAAGGCTGTGACTGAGTGGTTAGGCACATGAATAAAAAAGAATTTGTATCTTTATCATTTAGAGAAATTAAATGTAGTATCAAGATGTTGGGGGGTGGGTTTCCTGAGTAATGGGAGTAAACAGAGTTACGTGAAGTCACAGTCTGGGAAGTCCTTCCAGAAGAGGTGAGTGTTGAATTAGGTTTTCAGGGAGAGGAAGGGATTTGGAGGGGAGAGAGAAAACAGCACGAACAGCTTATGCAAAAGTATGGAGTCGGAAAGTACGGAGTCAGAAAGTACGGAGGCAGAAACTCACAGGAAGTCCTCTAAAATGTCAAAGGTCTTAATAGGATCTGATGCATGAGGGATTTCCCAAAACTCTAGAAAAAGTTCTTCATGCCCCCTGGAGCTGAGACTTAACAACTCAAGTGTGAATCTGTGAGTTTTTAAATAACCAACTCTTGAAGGCTGAAAGTGCTCCTTCCTAGCTTCTGGGAGATAGTGATGGTGCTAGTACAAAGCAGAGAGGTGATTAATCTTTGGCTACCACTATTTTTGAGCAAACCTTGCTCAAAAGCCTTCAACCAAGACCCACCTTCTACTTGGCAAAGAGTCCATACTCAGCTGGCCTCCAGCATTCTCTACAATCAGCATACACCTTCCAGCTTTATTTCTCAAATTGCTATTTGCTCCTGACAAAATTTTTACTTGTCATTTCCAAAATATATCTTGTATTTTCCTGTATGTATTATTAGTATTTTCTTTCCAAGTAGGAGTGTCTTTCTTTGTTTCTCATTTCTACTTTGGCTATCCTTCAATTTTACTTCAGCTGTTACTTCTTCCACAAAATCTTCCCCATTCACCCAGAAGGCAGTGAGCCCTCACTCCTACAAACTTTCTAGCAGAGTTTTTAATGTTTGTATTATTCGCCAAGATACTCATTCTTTCAGCAAGCACCCATTGATAGCCTGCCTAGTGTACACATGGAATACGCAAAGGCCAAGCCCTGTCCTTCAGGATATGACCATCCTAGTTATTGGACACAAGTTGCCTCCATTGGATTGTGCAATAAGTTCCAGAAGTTATTGCATAAGAACAAATATTAATACCATATATACCTAACAATACATACACCTCTATGACAGGGAAAATTATCTGCTTACAAATGGAGCTGGAAATAGAGTTCAAGAATTTTATCTTACCAGAGAATGAAGTTCCAGGTTGCTAGAGTATGGCTCTCTGATTTACTGAAAGCAAGTTACTTTTTGTTTTACTATGGAAGTGGCAACATTGTGAAATATTTAAGTAACTGAGTGTTGGAGTGATTAGACATCTTTTGGTGGATTTGATTGAAAATAAAAAAAACTGTGAAGGCCATTTTTACATTTACGTTAAAATGAATGAATGCAACTCTATTTATTTAGTCTGTTAGCTAATAAGTTGAGAACCATTCTGGATGAATGAAAGCAAAGAATTTACTTGAATGCAAATAAATGACAAATCTTTAGACAGACACATGGAGAGTTTCCAAGTATTTTGCTTCCCCATGAAATGTAAATATTATCATGGTATAATCATTACTGATTGACTTTAGATATATCTTATAAACTTATGAAATTTTGCAATAGAAATGCTCTGTCAATGTTTTTTTCTAAATCCTGAAATGTTGGCAAAAATTTTGTTAATTTGTAAACCAGGAATTAATTATTTAGATATTTTTCCCTTGTAAAGGTTAGGATCAACAATTATTGGGGGAAAAGCCAACTAAGTCATTAATCTGTTCTTATATATACTTCCTTCCAAATGTAAGATAATTGAAGTCAATGAGCATTAGAAATGAAGAAATCTTTACTGAGTTTTGAATATGGACTGATTATTTAGACTGGTAGTTTCTAAGTATTGGTTTATGAGAAAGTTTTCATCAGTCCTTGATGAAAAAAATAAGAGTTATGGGTCAGGCGCGGTGGCTCATGCCTATAATTCCAGCACTCTGGGAGGCCAAGGCGGGCGGATTGCTTGAGCTCAGGAGTTCAAGACCAGCCTGAGCAAGAGCGAGACCCTGTCTCTACTAAAAATAGAAAAATTGGCCAAACAACTAAAAATAGAAAAAATTATCCGGGCATGGTGGTGCATGCCTGTAGTCCCAGCTACTTGGGAGGCTGAGGCAGGAGGATCACTTGAGCCCAGGAGTGTGAGGTTGCTGTGAGCTAGGCTGACACCACGGCACTCGAGCCCGGGCAACAGAGTATAAAATAAAAAGTTGGCAATGTCCCAAAATTCATCTTGAAGTTCCAAAGATCCAAGAGCTATCTCAAGTCTAGGAAATGCTGAACTAGACTATTGATGGCCTAAGCTATATTTGGATTTTTAAAAATTGTATTTTTAGAAAGTAATAGAATACAGAAATGGATTTCTGACACGGTTTTGTAAGCAGTCCAAGTTTTCTCACAGTCTAGTTGACAAATATTGGAACA
>CAUYSK010051705.1:0-20792 GCA_963575035.1 Avahi laniger | reverse complement strand
TGACGTTTTATTTGACCCGAGTGGGAGAGGCTGTTTAATGGAGAAACTGAGAGCACAGGGAGAGCGGGGTCTGAACCTCCCTCACTCCGCCACTGTCCAGCCGTATCCTTGGACACACCAGACTTTCCCTAAGTCCTGGTGTCCTCTTTGTGAAATGGGCATTGAACCCTCAAAGGTTTCTAAACAGACCGAGGAGTTTCTTTTTTTAATAGCACCTGGCCTCAGATGAACATGCAAAAACTATAGTACAGTCATCCCCTGGTATCTGTGGAGCACTGGTTCTAGGACTACCCAGGATCCTACAATCCACAGACGCTCAAGTCCCTGATATCAAATGGCGCAGTGTGTGCATATCTTCCATGGACGTCCTCGCGTATGCTTTAAATCACTGCTAGATTATTATAATACCTGTACTACTTACAATACCTAATACAACGTAAATGCTATGCAAATAGTTGTTATGCTGTATTGCCTTTTATTTGCATTAGTTTTTATTGCTGTACTGCTATTTTTCACTGTTTTTTTCCCCAAATATTTTTGATTCGCGATTGGTCTAACTTGAGGATGTGGAACCCACAGAGGCAGAGGGCTGACTGCAGCTGTTAGGATTTCTGTTTCTCTCATTTCACAGATGAGAAAACAGCAGCCCGGAGCGGGCAATGTGATGTGCTCAAAGTCCCAGAGACGCTGCGCACGGGTCTGCTCACCTCTGTCTGACTCCAGCGTGCTGGCTTCAGTTTTGCTTTGCTTTTTTGATCTACCAGCCTTCTTCGCACTCATCTGATGATGTAATGCTTTGGGCCTCACTAAATGGCACATTCTGTTTTCAGATATCACTAAGTTCTTCCTTGACTTGGAAGTTTGAAAGTTAAAGTTGGAACATCACAATCTTGTGTACACGAGTTAAAATACACGCACAGAGTTTAGGAGGATGTTTTATTAATATAAACCGTGCTAGCAACGTGGAATAACGCTTTGACCTGGAACCTACTGCGCCACGTGCTGGGTGAGGCTGCCATGGACTTACCCGAGACTCCGCCTCTCCTCTCCATTCAAGCCTGTTTGGAAAGAGGTAAAAATAGCGACGCTGCCACTGAGTCAGGAACGGGTTTCCCAGTTTCAGCATGTACCCGTGCATGATGCAGTCTTTTCCCAGAGCGTAATCTGAGGAACGTAAGATAACTGTCAGTTAAACAGGCTCCAAGACGGAATGTCTTAGCGATATTATTCTCAGAAAAAAAAAAAAAAAGAATGACATACTTTTCGGAAAAATCAAATTTCTACAAATGCGACACATTACAGAAATATTGTTATTTTAGTTTTCAACACACGTGCTCTGGGAATCCCAAGATCAGAGATTTCTTCCGCGCTCTCTCTCTACTAACATATTAAATGGTTGCTTCTCAATATCTTCATAAATCATGATGTTTATTTACTCCTTTGAGAGGGTAAAAGTTAGTTTCCAAATTACTTTTTCATAATATATAATGAGAATCAGAGAACCGGGAGTATTTAAATTCAAGCTACCCCCAAAGTACCTCTGCTTTTATGTGGGATAGAGAGTCTCCCTTTAATCCATCTTCCATCTTACGAATAATAACAGAGTGGGAATTTTCCTGTCCAAGTAAGCTAAGGTAACACAAGGATCAAAAACAGTTCATTTCTCAGCTCAAGGTTAGGTTCATGCCTCAAATATACGATTACGTACAGAGACAATTCACGCTCGTGTTGAGCCCTGTTTGTATGTTTATGGTGAAGTATAGTCTCAAACAAAAAAAGGTTAATCTTAAAGCCTTCATTAAAGGCTTTGGTGACTGTGTCCAAATCATTCATTCACTCACTCATTCACCTAACAACTACCACGTGGACGCCCAGGTGCCTCGCACGTCCCAGGTATTCTGGATCCAGCAGTGAACAAAAGAGACAAAAATCCCTGCCTCTGGGAGCTTACACTCTAGTGAGAGATGTGGATCATAAATAAATGAGCAAAATGCACATTATGTCATCTGGAGACAAGCAGGGACAGAGCAGCGGAGGGAGAGGACTGGGGGGCGGTCAGTGGTGATGGGGGCGACGTTCGTGGAGTTGCCACTTTAATCAGAACAGGGCTTGCGCTTCCAAAGTCTGTTTAACGTAAGAGCACAGTCATCCCTCCGGCATCCATGGGGCTTGGTTCCAGGACACCACAGATCCCAAATCCTCAGTTGCCCAAATTCCCAATACAAAATGACGTAGTATTTGCATATAACCTACGTACATCCTTCCGTACTTTAAATCACCTCTAGATTATCTGTAATATCTAACGCGATGTAAATGTTACGTAAATAGCTGTTACACTGTATTGCTTTTTATTTGCATTATTTTTATTGTTGTATTGTTATTTTGTATTTTTTTTCAAATATTCTCAATCCGTAGTTGATTGAATGCAAAGATGCAGACTCGTAGATACAGACAGCAGATTGGACTGCATTTTTTTTTCCAGAGATCTAAGCTTAGACTGTATTTTTCTATAAAGGTGACTTCTGAGATCATTGACCAAGACATAGTTACGCACAATTTACTTACTAACATACGAAGATAAATTCGTTCATTTGCTAGGTGTTCTGTCTAAGTAAAGGGATGCACTTCAACAGGTTATTAAGATACATATTTTTTTCTACATTCAATTTGTCAGAATTCTAGTCAGATTAGGGCCCACCCTTGAGCAAATTAGCAGGGACACAATGTCCTGTGTGAAATCTGCTATGGCAAACACAGCCCCATGCGACGGCAATGGACTAGTCCTCTTTGAAGAGTTTACAAATTAGGGCCATGTCCCGGCAGGACTGAGGTGAACAGTTTAAAGAAGTGCAGTCTTACTCCCTTGGTGCATTCTGGCAACTTCTATGTATGGGAGAGTCCTCCGTGACTGAGGACACTTTAAAGGCTACAGGGAAACGCACACATGAGACCAATGAATTCTATACCAAGATGCCTCCATCAAAATAACCTACGAGTAGAGTGAAAAATGTTTCTGGTCATTCTTATTATATAAAGTTAACCTCATAAGAGTCTTTGCTCGGAGGTAAAATGAAATATCTTACCATAATCATCAACTACAATTTAAAAATCCAAAATTCAGAAAATCTTAGAAAAATCCAGAGCAATAATATTTAGTGAATCAAGAACGACTGATTTATTTAATTCTCGATGTTATGCTTCCTAATTTGGAAATCCAAATAGGGCACTCGATTATTTTAAATAAAAATGCAATTTGTAACAAAAATGTATTTATATATTTATCACCCGTGTCATGCCGAGTTCCTCACCAGGACTGGCTACATACACCTTGGGGCCCGGTGGAAAATGGAAATGCAGGCCCTTTGTTCAAAAACCATTACAGAGCGTTAAACCAAAGCCTAGTGCCCGGTGTGACTGCGCCGGGCACACATTCGTGGCACCAGCCCTGTTCCTGGTACGACGATACTCAATCTTCAAGGAAAAAACTGCCAAACCAGCCCCGAAACGCTGCAAGACAAGAAGACACGCTAACAAAATACTGCTGTCTCTGTGCTCTTTTATTTACGTGCCGACTGAAGACTGAAATACTACACTGAGCTCTCCCAGAGCAGACAAAACCAAAATGATTTATGGTATTGCTTTCTTCTCTGCTGAAAAATACTTTACGACCCAAATCCTCTTTCAGCTTCATAAGAAATGTCGAAAACTCATCGCACTAGAAACGTACTGAGACGCATTTGCTATTTTACCTTCTTCGTGGCCAAGCTGCTTATTTTTAGCCTTCTTCCTGGCCTCGATTTTATCCGTGTCTGCATTTACTGCTTCGTAAACCGTTTCCGCTACTTCCTGCTGCCAGCGTTCGGAGATTACCAGAGGGAAGTTCTTGTAGAGTTCTTGGTCGCAATCAAGCAGCTGATTATTTTAAGAAATCAAGACATTTTTGATTTAACGCACTTACGAAGGCAACAGAGTCTGGGTCATACGCAACGCTATGTAGGAAGACAACTAGATGACAGCACGTGATCATTTAGAGACACTTTATCAGTTGTCCAAACCTCTGCTAATGACGAGTCAAGCAGTCAGGACCCACAAACACCTAGAACCGAGTTGTACTTCACTTTCAGTCCCAGATCTGTTGGGCTCGGCCCAATCTCCTATACTGTCTTCAGGACATTTTTGCCAATGAAAACTAACAGAGGCAGGTTTCCCTTGAAGGACTGAAAGATTCTGCCAACAAAGTAAAATTTCAGTTACAGTGAGGACATTTTCCTTATAAAAGTAGAAAAATAGATCCTTACAGTTTTAAAAACAATGATAAGGGAGAGAAGCCAAGAGGGCTTTCGAACCTCCCCTCAATGAATCGGAAATGTTAGGAAAACAAAAGGTAAACTAAGCTGAACTTATTATTATTAATTTCATGAACCTTCCCACTATTTAAAGTTTAACAGCGTAATCACATGTGTAAGTATAAAGCTCAAGATACATGGACGGTTTAGGCAACACAGCCTTTAAGAGTTGCTGTAATAAAAATTACATTAACGACAGCATTTTTCTATCAATTACTTGAAATTCTTCATTCTGCCCTCTAGGTAAAGCTGCACTTCGAATATTAGCAAAGAAAATGGTTTTACGCATCAGCTACAGTTTTATGGCAAATGCTAGCAATGCTTCTGACAGAAACGCGTTTGTCTTGTTGGAAGCACAAACCTCTTCAGAGCCTGGATTTGCTCACTCCTCTAAGTGAGGATGGGTATCATCACAGGAAAGGTATTTACAAGGACAAGAAAGAGCAAGGAATCCAAGGCCCCCGCCCGCCATCCTTTAGCAAATCCAGGGAACGCCGGAAGAACCTGCCTCTCACATCCCAAGCGGGGGCTGCCTTAGCCAGCTAGTCTCACCGCTGTCGTGTGATAACGTGTCGATTTTGAGATCCCTTTGATTCGGAGACACTTTCTCCCTTTCTCTTTTCTTCAGATGTCTAATCTAAGCCCAGAGCTGAAGTCCTTGGTTGTTCTGAATGAGACTGGAGGCACATGCGCGCGCGTGTGTGTGCGTGCGCGTGTGTGTGTGTGTGTGCGCGCATGCGCATGTGTAGTGTGAGTGATGGGGTGGTAAAGACCAAGGCCCCATGAGTACCCGTGGTCGGGCACCCTGGGACGCAGGGGCAGGTGCTGAGAAGTCAGCAGCAGTCAAACACATCCCTTTCCTGGGGAGATGTTCTGAAACGGTCAGCTCTGCTTTGCAGACAAACCGCTATACCACCTATAATTTCAGAAAGCCTTGATCTTTATGACTCAGCCCAAGCTGCTGAAAATGAATAATAAAACAAAGAAGAGAACTTATGTTTGCAAGACGTGAGCTTCCCCCACTCCCACCGCCTTTTCTTTTAAAGAACAACACATCATTTGGGCTGATTTTTAAAGATAAAGCATAGATAGTTTCTTAAAATGCAGTTCCCCTGCTAGATTTGGCCGTGATGGGGCCAGGACCTCGGCGCTGGCTTGCGGCTGAGTCCCGGCCACTCGCGACTTCTTACTCCAAGTGTGCGCTTTTCTCAGCTCTTGCTCAGGAAGAACCCAAACTATCCCAGGAGAAACCACTAGTTTGTCCAGCACTGACTATACACGCAGCAGGCGTGAGCAGGTCACGTCGTTTATCCTCAGACACGGCGAGGCAATGAAACCACCCACTCCACAGGTGAGAAAACCAAGACTCGAAAGGTGGCGGAGTGGCCCAGATGCACTCGGCTGGTAGGTGGAAGATCTGAGTCCAGGCTGTCTCACTCCAAAGCCTAGATTTTGGTTCACAAAATTTTAAAGTGTAAGAATCTCTTTTTAGCCTCAAAAATTTGGGGGGGGCTCCTGTAAAATAGCAGTTTTATTTCTAGCACCCTTTGATGGAGAGGGGTACATCTGACGACAAGATGCTATCGTGACGGCAGTCATCCTAGATAGCATCGTTCCCCAAAGCACCGTGCCTACTGGTACTGAGACACCTGCCGGGTATTGACGGTGCGGGCCACAGTGGCGCTTGGGGGTGCACAGGCCTGGGCACCAGTCTCGCTGCTGTTCCACGGCACAGAGAGCATCTCTGCGTCGGTCAGCAACCCTCACAGCCCCTGGCCTGGGCTCTCTGCACTTCACCCTCACCTAACTAACCTCTGCCTGCTGAGAAGCTGGACCAGGAACACCCCAGTCACCTTCAGGTCTCAGCCCCTCCTCTCCTGGTGCCGCCTGCTCTGACCAGCTGCGTTCCCAGCTCCCTGCTGCACGTGGCCTCTGCACGCTGCGCCCGACAGCTGCCCCCGTCCCCAACGATCCTCCCACCATCCTCCAGCCACGTCTGCTCCATAGCCCAGCTGGCCCACGCCCTGGGTGCCGCCAGTGAGAGCCCTGCTAGACCCCTGTATTTTACCTGTCCCTCTTTAATCTACACCTGACAGGCGTGTGTTTCAACAGTGCTGCAGCCTTCTGGAGGGGGAAGCGACTTGGAGGGGAAAATGAGGGGGTCTCGCATCAGACGGGTGTAAATGCAGGCAGCCGAGGTCGGGGGTGGAGCCGGGAGAGCCCGGGGCAAGCTGTCAGCGCGGGGGCGGATGACAGCTCCACGTGTAGTGATAGCTTTGACTCAGCATCTTAAAGGGGATGATTTTCTCTCCTGACTCACCTCCCTAATTATGTCTTGTCTCTACTCGGAGAAATAACGACATGAAGGAAGGTTTGGAAAACGCAGAGGATTATGTTAAAAAAAAAAGTGATTATTCCCCCTTTGATTGACAGACGCAAAATGATTCACACTGTTTGCTCTTTTCATCCTGATGCAGGGAGAGCTAAAGACTTAGAGGAATTAAGAGGACTGGCTCCTCTGCACGAGGCTAAGTATGTTTGATACCACACACTGGTTTCTTCCTGCTTTGCATACAATTCGAGTTGTATTTCAATCACAGATATCCCAAAGCAATAAAGACTTTACCATTTTGCAGCTCATCGAAAATAAAACTATTAGTGCAAAGAAAGTTTTCATGGCTTTTGACTTTCACATTTTTCAAACACGTGGATATTCATTTGTAAGTGACGTTCCACCAACGGCCCAACACTAAAACAGTCACTATGTTTAACTGATTTCCGGCAGAAATTCTCCGCATTCAGAAAAAGAAAGAAAAAAGGAGACTGGCACATGTGTACCTTAATGCCTTTGGTGTCTTCTTCGTCAAACGAGCCTATATCAAAGGCGTCAGCAGCGTTGACTTCTCCCCGGGGGGGAATCAGGGGTGGCGGGTACTAGAAGAAGCGTGGCACAGTTATCAGATGACCTTCTGGGCCCATCCCAGCCTCACAGCCCCGTAGAAAGGACACAGCGGAAGATGTCGACACCCCACACTCTGGGCAGCATCTCGTTCAAGCTTCACACAAATCACAGTACACATTTCATGCGAGAGCCTTTGGACTCAAGGGCCCGGGAGCCTTTGCTTTGAGTAGCCCAAAGTTAAAGACAAAAAGACACATGCCTGAAGTCTTAAATAATTTTTAAATATAACGGAGTCTCCAGACTGCAGAGCCCTACAGCTCAGCCTAAGAAGGCGCGTTCTCTCGGATGAGGCAGCGCCACTCTGGAGCTGCTGGGGCCACAACACGCGAGTGGCCTAGACAGGGCCCCGCACGCCTGCAAGCCACCCTGAGGTCAAGGCAAACCCAACAAGGGCTCGAACTCAAACTCTAATTAGGCAGGACTGAGAGAGTCGTCTCTGCTCACTACAGAAAATCATCATTTCTCTGCAGCTTGAGTTCTCGCCAAAACAAGCCCAAAGCTGATAATCGACATTTAAAAAAAAATTAATTTGTGGCATTTCGTGTATCAATGTGAATGTAATAAAGCTTAAAATGCGGAAAGGGAATTACGCTGATATAAAATCATGCTAATTTGTAACTTATGTAGTACTAGGTTAGAAAATACATAAAAAATCTTGTACATTTTTATATAGATCTGTGTAAAAATACGGTCACATATTGGGATAAGAATTCAAGAAGATGAGCTAACACTAAAAAGAGTCTCAAATAAATGTACATTTGAATTAGGGAGATAACAGTTCCATTTTATCCTTTATTACTTTGTATAGACGATATGTGAAAAATTTTTATACCAGGGAAATGAAGAGGGAGAAGTTGCCCCTTGGCCACGTGGTAACACTTGGGTACCAGAGCACTGTGGACAGAGGAAGCTGGGATGGGGCCATGGGGGAACACAGCCAGGAAGCCAGCAGTACATGGAGAGACAGAGAGAGGGACAGACAGACAGACACGAGAGCACAGGGACGGCGGTGCCCAGAGCAGGGTACCACAGCCAGGGAGTACCTTTTGCAAGTAGACGTGCTGCCAGTCAACGCCTTTGAAAAAGGTGTGCTGTTTTACTTCCTGTGCACTGGAGGAGAAAGAGAGAGTCATAACGATGCTGAGTGTGCATGTGGAAATACAAGAAATATTTTGCAAAGATTGTCTTCTATTATTAAGAACATAGAGGACCAACTATTTCTAGTTCTTTAAGCGAGCCGGTGATATAGGCTTCCTTCAAAGCAACAGAGGAAACACTGCGACATTTAGAAATGCTTCGTGTTACACCCAGGGATATTATCCCATGGGATCGTTTATTTGGGATGCTTATTTCGGTGCAAGATAACCTGGAAGTTTTCACGGATGCATGTACACACGCATGCACGCACACCCACAATTCCACAGTCATGAGAACGTAAGTGAAATCAGAATTAAACGTGAGATCTACACCTGGAAGAAATTCACAGCCAATGTCTACAAGTCAGGAGAGACAGTATGATAGGAAAGCGACGGGAATATGAAGCACCAAACATTTATTCAGAAGCAGACCGGGAATCTAATAAAATAATGCATACCGAACTCCTCTGTAAATTTAAGGAACGAATTTTCTTGACGGTCACGGTTAAAGCTCAGTGTGCACAGAACAGAAGCTGCGTCCTCGGAGGCAACGCCCACGTGGGGAGCGCGCACCCACAGCTCAGCCCCGGCGTCCGCCCTGCCCGCAGAGCCCATGGCCGGCTCTCGGGGCCCTTTCTCTGCAGTCAGCCCCTGGGGCATCTTGCCCAGCCAGGGTGTCGAGGGACTTTATTTGCCTTTATGTGACTCCCAGATCTATGTCGCAAGCACCGACTTTTGTCCTGTGCTCCAGAAGGTCCCCCATCCGCGGGCTTGCTCGACAACCCGCTCAGACAAGGTTGGAGGGTTTAAAGCAGCTCCCTTCAGAGCCTCACCTGCTCTAAAAGCCAGGATCATCCCTGATGCTTCTCTGACCATCCTTGAAGCTTCTCTTCCCTCCCGCTCCACAGCCACCCTGGGCTGGGTGTCATGCCCAGCAGGTATTTGTGGGACGAAGGAATGGAATTCAAGTCAGAGCTGTCCCTTTGCATTTGCAGCAGAAACACTGAGTTGACTTTCCTGTTCTGCTCTATTTTGTGCCCACCATGGCTTGCACATTGGACGGGGAAAGGTGAACAAGAAGTTTGCTTGCGTATGTCCGAGCAACGAAAAACACCCCAGACAGACTTCCTACCTGCCCCCGGCCTCCACCCCTGCCCACCACGGTCTGCAGACCCGCCTCGCTCCACACGGCGCACAGACAATCTTGAGTGCACTCACCGCTCCCCTGCTCAACCCTCCCAAGCCTTCCCTTACCCCTCACAGCCAGGCCCGGGGCCCAGGAGACCTGGCTCGATTCTGCCTCGGAGCCCTCCCTTGCGAAGCCCTGAGCCTGGAGTGGCCGTGCCTCCCCTGTGCACCGCCTCAGCCCAACACTTAGAGAGCGTCTGGCACTGGCGTGCCCAGCAGGTATTCGTGGGACGAAGGAATGGAATTCAAGTCAGAGCTGTCCCTTTGCATTTGCAGCAGAAACACTGAGTTGACTTTCCTGTTCTGCTCCATTTTGTGCCCATCATGGCTTGCACATTGGACGGGGAAAGCTGAACAAGAAGTTTGCTTGCATATGTCCGAGCAACGAAAAACAGCCCAGAGAGAAGCTCCCGGTTCAAGCCAATGATGGAGCACAAGTGTGCAAGTTTGTTCCTTCCTGGCAATCACTGAAACGGCAGGAGAGAAACGTGGAGATATCAGTCCTCCACGGGGAGCGGGAGAGGGCCACCAGCAGACAAGACAGGGACACGCAGAGGGGCGGCGGCTGACAGCCAACGGGGCAGAGCTACTGCACACGGAACCTCTGACCTTGACCAGCCACGTTCATACGTGTGCACACACATGCACATACACACACTCGCACACCCACACACACCATACTTCCTTTCCCCACGTCCAATCCCCAAACACCTGCAGCTAGGTGTTTATTCTAACTGGAGGAGGGGGCCCTGAAATATTCTACTTCTAAGAAATTAAACCTGCTAAAGTTTTCTTAAAGATATCAATGAAAGGGTTGGAAATTTAAATTATGGGAAAGTAAAACAGGCCAGGTGTGGTGGCTCACGCCTGTGATCCCAGCACTTTGGGAGGCTGAGGTAGGAGTTCAAGACTAGCCTGGACAACACAGTGAGACCCGGTCTCTACAAAAAATAAAAAAAATTTAGCCGGATGTGGTGGTGTGGACCTATCGTCCTAGTGACTCATGAGGCTGAGGTGGGAGGATCATTTCAGCCCAGGAGTTCGAGGTTGCAGTGAGCTATGCTTGCACCACTGTACTCCAGCCTGTGCAACAGAGTGAGACCCCATTTCAAAAGAAAAGAAAGGAAAGAAAGAAAAGAAAAAAAAAGATATCAAAGCAAAGATATAGAAAATATATAAGACCAGGAGCATAGAAGACCAATCTAGAAATCTCAACATCCGCCTAATAAGAGTTCTAAGATAAATGGAGAAGAAATGTCAAATAAATAAGAGTGTTCTCCAAGCTGAAGGACATTAGTCTTTGAGCAAAAGGGACTCTAAGTGCCTGCCACGAGTGATAACTGAGCTCCGCGACCAGCACTGACTGTTCGCTTGTTCACAACAAAGCGGTGTCTTCACAGTTCTGGGGGAAAATTATTACTGATTTAGAATTCTGTATCTAGCCTAACTATGAGTCAAGTTTGAAGACAGCAGGAGAACATTTCGGCTCTCACGGCTTCTCGCTGCAGAGCTGAGCACAGGCTCTAGCTAAAGGGGCAGGGGACGGGGTGACGGCAGAGTCAGATCTGGAGAGAAGAAGGGGGGCGTCGAGCGGGACGATAACGTTTAGCAGAAATAGAGACACCCTCAGTTTTCACGGAGCTGCAGGCTGAGTCCTCCAGGAGAGAGAAACCGGGGACAAATGAAAGTCTACAACTGTGATACTATCTTTTAAGATAAATATCATATTACATATATTGCATATATCGTGTATATCTGTGTGTGTGTGTGTGTCTATATATATATATATAAAAGCGTAAGGTTTATTATCAGGTTAAATAGAAACTATGTAGTGAACAGCATTTATGTGGCCACGATACAGTAAATCTACTTTATCTGCAACTTTTGAAATCAACATATATGCAAAGTGCAAAGATTCATTATGATCGATTATGATCGTGCAAAATAGAGCATAAAAAGTATCAAGTTGACGATGTAAAAATAAAAATGAACAAGGCAGACATTAGTGAGAGAGAAGACAACGAAAGACAAGAATGTCAAGATCCTCGTTGTATAAAGTGGGGACTCGAGAGATTGTGTTTACAGTTGGTGGGAGAAGGCACAACTGGGTGAGTAAATAATTTAAAGATTCAAAGGTAAGCAGAAAAGGAACCAGAAACAGAGGTGGGGGAGAGGGAGGCTACAGAGAATTATGAGTGAGCTAAATCTTCATCCATTACAGCAGGAATAGGCACTTTCTAAATGGTAAATAAGGCAATATGCATTTAAATACGCTATTTAGCTATCTATCTGTATTACACCTGTATACAGGTATAATATGTATGCATGCACGCATGCTACTCTAAAAACACATGCACACATATATGAGCCATACATACATGTGCCAGATACTTAAAAGTTGTTTCGTATGTGAGGCAAGCCAGGGGATGGAGAGAAATAGGGGAAAGTTCTGTGTTAAGCCCTTCTCTATAAGTTTCCAGATATCACTGTTTGGGTTTTTTTTTGGGTGGAGGCAAGAGAATAGAAAGCATGTATAAGATGGCAGCTACTCAGTTATGCATGAAGGAAGATATATGAGAACCTGATCAGAATATTAAACTGCCATAATTACAAATACAATCATTACTAAAACTTAACCACTTAGTCTGAAATATCAGAATTCAGTTCTGCCATCTACAAAGTCAAATTTTCAAAGTTGTAGAGTTAGCGACTTCTTCACCTTCTTAATTACGGAACATGTAAGACAATATACACATGTATACATACATATATCCCATGGGATTTTTCCCCCTCAAGTCAAAGTGAACGACTTTAAGGACTAGGAGTGACTTTTGACGTACAATATAAAAATGAACTGTTTCACTATTGGGGTAAAGGTCCCGCAAGGCAGAAAGGATGGCCTACCCGCCTCCGTGACAGCCCAGCCGCGTACTGACGTCTCTCTGGAGCAAGCCCTCCAAAAGGGACTTCAGTTCGGGAGAGAAGGTCTCCGGAAGTTCCACATTCTGGGGAAAAGAAGAGTGAGATTTCATAAACCTACTCACAGAACAGCATCCTCACAGCCAGCTAGATTTAAAGGCAGTTTCTTGGATAAGAATAGAATTAAAAACTGCGAATTCACTATGAATTAATATTTACCCTAAAGAAACATCAAAAGGTTACTTATCAGTTGTAAAATCAATCAACAGGCTACGGCCAGATCAAAAGAATGAGAAGTCTCCTCATTCTTCTCCATCTCAGTAATTTCTCCTTTTATTGGAATTCCTTAGTTTTGTCCACAATCTTCTATTTTGCCCATACTGTTTATTAGCAAATCTTGATTTTTGCCTTGACATCTTTTTAAATCAGTTTTTTTTTTTTAGGAATTCTTCTAGGAATTGTATCTTCATTTATTTGTTTCGAGAAAGCAAATTTTTATTATTTTTATATTTTATATCATATCATATCATATTATATATTTATATGATAGCAATTTTATTATTCATGGAACGAAACATGAAAATTATGATGTAGATAAGAATAAAGTTGTTAATCCTCTTACCACGGTGAGTGTCATTCGGTCTATCTCGTGCTTATCTTTGGTCTTGTGTTGTCTGAAAGGGCTGTGACTGTAGAAATAAAGAACGTTCTATTAAAATACGGCATCTGGTAACTCAGCACATATCGCTGACTAATATTTGGGTCAAGTATCATGTCCTGCAACGTCCAGTTAAAACTATAGAAATACAGAAGCCATAAACATGCATCATTTCCAGAGAAGAACTAGTGAACAAACGTGTTAGGTCCCGGAAGAGCAACGCCTACGTTTCACTTGAACTGCCTGACCCTTACGTCAATGAAATCGTGGCACTAAAATATGCTTTCCCAATTGAAGTATCAGTAGAGAAAAATAATAGTTAAACTGCAGGTAATCATGAAAATGAGTCATTTATATGACATTTGTCATGCGAGGGTTGGAACTAACGATACCTTTTATACATTTATTTCAGCACGGTAGCTCCTGATCCCTCCAACAACCCAACACGACCAAGGTGAACATGACTCACCCCTAGAAACCAGCGATCTTAGGCAATACATCCCTTCGATGGAAACCGAGACACACTAATCACGCGCCAGCAGCTCCTCCAGAGCTCTGAGTGCTCGTGCTTTCCTGGTGCAGGGGCCCCCGACTGCAGCAGCAAAGCTGGGCTCGAGTTGTGACTCGGGTGTTTACCGGCTGTGAGTCAGACATGAACCTTCAGGATCAATTTCTTCATCTGTAAAATGGGGACCATGCCCCATCCTTCGCAAAAGTGGTGAAGGGAAAACCAAAATAACACCGACGCCAGTAGCCAAGACAGTGGCAGTATACAGTAGCCGCCCAATGTCGTCGCCATCGGTGAGATTAGCAAAGGGGACTCTTACTTTATAACATGAACGTCTACTTGGCAAACTATACAAAACAAATTATTCTCACTCTTTATTACCGTGTTTTTAAAACTCTGGAGAAGTGGGCTTTTAAAGGAAATTTTACCACTGGACAATACTATTAAATATGCAAAGTAGAATATCATGGCCTTATTTATTTATTTGAAAATTAACAAAGGGATATATGTGATTGAGTTTTCTTATAATAAGACATGCCAGGAAAGTGACTAATCCTATGAATTTATTTATAGGGTATATATAACATAATCCGAGGCAAGATATTATGTAAAATATGCTAATATTAACTCCATGAAATGGATTAGACTGTTGAACATCTGAATCAATGGGATTCTAAAAAAGAATTAAAATTCCACTTATCCTTGCTCTGCTACTTACTGCTACCAGCTGGTCATCCTACTGAACTCATTAAGTTATGCACTGAACCATCTCTTGAAGAGATTATTACATTCCAGAGCATTTGCCTTAAATACTTTCATTTTCTTTTTGTACAAGAGAGGGCGCTCTAACGCCTTATTTTCTTCCTTATGCACTGAAATAAAAAGTAATTTCCATCTCTTAAAAGCATTAATTTGAAAAAAAAGGAACTCAAAAGGTGAACTGGCACCAAGCAAGCATCTTTCAAATAGGTTTTGATTGGAAATACTCTTTTCCTCTTGTTTCCAAAGGATAAAATGTATAAATTACTATATTTAAAAAGCAGATAGGCTATAAAAACAAACAATATCTATCTGTTATGTATAAGATATTATAACTTTAAAAAACACGCTCGTATCATTCTTTTTATACAAAAATCCATAGAAACATTAACACGTTTACAGTTGCAGAGAAAAGGAAGGCAAGTGTATGAAATCTTATTAAAACCTCAGTTTCTCTGCTTGACACTTAGCTCCTTCCACCCCAGCCTGGTCCCCAACGTCTAAACACTGAGTGAGCGAAGCCCCGCTCGTGTTCGGGCAAATCCCTGGGACTCGGCTCCCGTGTGCAGGGGACCGAGGACCCCAGGCCTGCGCTCGACCCCGTGTCCCTCGCCTGATGCAGCGAGGAAGGGCTGCGCCTTGACCTTGGGAGGAGGCCTGCTGTGCGCGGGCACGAGCTCTCCGCCACATTTGCAGTGTGTCCTGAGGCCACAGGAGGCCCGTGCGGGGACCGGAGTGGGACGCGGTGGCGCCAGAAACACGTGCAGCGCATGCGCGCCGTTGCCGCCAAGTCCCTTAGACGCGCGGCGACGCCGTGTCCGGCTGCGGCAGGACGCATCGGAAACCGCCCTGCAGCTGGTCCTGCCGCGCCGCGGTGCTGGGACCCGGTTGGTCTCTCCAGCTAAAAATCTTGACGCGCATCTGCTTCCCACGTACGCTTGATTATTCTTTGTGAGCAAAGCCGGAGGACTGGGTTTCTATTTCGGAAAATATTAAAGAAAACCTGCGATAGTGATAATCTCCATTCGGAGGGAGGCGCGTGCTGCCCTAAATAGGACGCTGCGACGGGCCTGGCGACAGCTCCCCAGGCAGAGCCGCGTGCTCCGGCACCACGGCCGCGCGCTGGCTCCACCCGGGAATGCTGTGGGAAAGGAATTCACACGTGCGGTGGGCAAGGGCAGCCTTCTGGACTCCAGACAGAGCGAGACAGCTGCGCTTGTCTCCCCGGTGCGCTGGGAAATCGCTCCGAGAGCACAAAGGACGGGGAGACGTGCAAGCCCGGCCCACGATAGTTACGCCACATTCACAGGGAAACAATGAGTTGAAAAAGACAATACATTTGCAATTACAAGAGCTGCAAAACTCTCGCATCAAAAGTTAATTTTAGAATATCAAAAAGATTGCATGTTATATTAAATATGCATTTTGAACCTAAGCCAATAGCTACCAAAATATTTATAAACTTTTCCTTTTTTCCCTACATAGAACAAAGCTCAAGACCCCAGGCCGCGTTCAGCTCTCCCCGGGCCACCACCCAGGCTCTCTCGCTAGGAATGACACCTCTGCAGATGGACAGGAAACGGTGACAAGCTTGAGATCAAGGCCACTTCACATCATCTTAAATATAGACTGAGGGTCATGACAGCAATTTCACAGATTTGCAACAGGGACATATCTTCACACATACACGCTCTTAAATATCTAACAAGGTCATTTGAAATGGAAGTAGTGACCAGCACCCAGAAAACGCGGTGTATGAATGGCGCAGTTCATCGCTGCGAATCCAGGAATGGAAAACACCTTCTCAAGCCTTGACAACTTTCTCCCACCCAGATGAATGCCCTGCGGTATTCTTCTAGGGTGTCAAGACAAAATTAGGGGTACAGAAAAGTGCTTAGGCAGAAACAGTGGGACACATTGGTCAGCGCGAGGATTATTAAATCACAGAAAATAAAAGCAAAAAAGACCCTTGTTGCCCACTGGTTCCACCTCACTGCACAGGTGTGGAGTTAGAGGCGGTGATGCCAGAAACACGTCCAGCGCATGTGTCATATTGCTACCAAGTCCCTTATACCTACCGCGATCCCGTGTCCGGCTGCGTAAGGGAGAGGGGGGAGAAGGGACTTGCTCTAGAGCAGTGTTCCTCAACTTCTGCACCGTTGACATTTTGGGCTGGACAATTCTTTGTTGGGACGCCAGGGCGCTATTCCGTGCATTGCAGGATGTTGGGCAGCATCCTTGGCCTCTACCCATTAGATGCCAGCAGCAGCCCCTCCCCAAGTTATGACAACCAAAAACATCCCAGGCATTGCCCAGTGCCCGCTGGGCACCCCAGGAGAGCAACAGGAGGCAGAGGGGACAGGCTGCTCCCAGAGCTTGCACCCAGGGGGTCCTGCCTGGCCACTGCCCACTCAACCCTGTACCCCTCTCCTTTCAGTTACTTAGGCCCCCCGTGCCTGAGAAAAGACGCCTGCCAGGGGCTCCCTTCTGCACAGCATACGAAAGACGCAGAGGATGCTGCCAGACGTGTTTCTGAGGTTTCCCCACATGCAACTCTGTGAGGAAGCAGAACAGGTGGCATTACTCCATCCTTGCAGCCCAGGAGTGACGCCTCCTGGGGCGGTCCCATCCCTGCTGCTCCTGCCGACCCCATCACAGGGCTTTGCTCCTCGAAGAGCACCCATAAACCTCGGTTTCATCTGAACCGCTGAAATTTCACAATTACTGATTTTGGTAATGACACTGTAATTCCCCCAGTTATCTTGAATCTAAGTTGGCACCATCTTTAATTCCTCTCCTTCCATATCCAAGGACCTCTAAAAAACAGAAGCAAACAAATAAGCCCAGCCACCCCCCAAAACCCCTGGAGCCCATGGCCTCTAGCTCTGCAGCACTGTGATGTCACCTGCTCCTGTCCAGCTCGGCACTGCTGTAGCCAGGTTCCCAGGCCTGCCTCCTGCCTCAGTGTCCCCGTGCTCCCTGCTGCTCCCAGAGCCATCTCACTGAAAAAACACCCAACCGCATCACTCCTTTGCTTAGAAGCGTCCAGTCTCGGGGGCCTCGAGGATAAAGGCCCAGCTCCACTGCACGGCATCCGAGGTTCTGCCCGGTCCTGACCCAGGCTTCCCGGCCTTCTCTCTCAGCCCTCATTCCGATCTTGACAAACAGGGAAAACAGGTTTATTCCCCGCCCTAGTCTTTGTATTGTTATCCCGTCCATCTGCCCTTCCAAGCCTACGCCGTGGGGTCAGCCCTGCCCTTCCCAGTGAGACCGGTTCTCCCACGTGTGCTTCTCCAGAACATCACTGCCCACCCAGCTCACGGTCCTGAGTGTGTGTCTCTGTCTACTCCCCTGCACTGAGCTTTCCCTAAGGACTAACTGCGGTTTCTCCCTCCCTCTCTTCCTCCTTCTCTCTCCTTCCTTCCCTCTCTCCTTTTCTTCTTCCTTCCCTCCACCACGGCATCCAGCACCATCTCATGTATATTACAAGTACTCAGCAAATGCTTATCAAATGCTTAAGTTTAATTTAAATCACTTAAGTTAGAAAACACTTCCAGCTCTTTGGTTTTAGTGCTATATCCCGTCCGTGAACGACTGCGGAACGAGTGATAGAAAGCATGGCATAAGACCACACATCTTAGGGGGAAGACTCATCTCATCCTATCTACCACGCGCGGTAAAGATTCTTTCTATTTCAGGCTCGGTAAATGGCCCGCAGACAGTGACGGGGAGCTTGGTATCTGTAAGGCAGGACACTCCCTCATTGGGCAGCTCGAATGCTTGAATGGACATGCTTGCATCAAACTGCAACCTCTTTTTCTCCTTAAAATGCCAAACCCTCTGGTGCTATACAGCATGATGCGGTCCCTTAGATAAGACGGCCGTCCAATAGCTGGGGCCAACCACTAGGCTCCCCTAAGTTCTGTACTCAGCTCTCCCCGTCTTCCGTAGAAGCCACACTCTCTAGCTCTTCTTGCACCCTCTCGACTCAACTCCTCCATCCGTCCCGCCCTCCTGACCAGCCTCCGCATGTCCACCTATCCACCAGGGCTCTTCTCGAAAGGAGCCGCGCTGAACCGCATCTTCAGTCGAGGCCCCTCGAGGGCTCACAAAGGAATCCATAGCTTGCAGTTCGATACTCTAAACATGGATTATGGCGACTGAGACGGAATTCGTTTTACTAGCCGCAAACCACACTGTGGGATCACACAGAGTTACTAATTCAACGAAACTCTCCAGATCTTTTAAAAAATAAAATCGGTGTTATACCAACACCTCCCCAGCCTTTATGCATGGACATCCTAACAACCAGAGCAACAAAACCAAGAAGTCAGCCAAGCCCTAAACGCAAAGCCTTGCAGATCTCCCTGTCATACTGGTTGATTTCCACACTGGAAGGGGAGCTGTCGCAGACAGCTGTATCACCTCCGAATTCTGTGAGTAGGGATTCTACCTCTCCAACCCTCTCTCCTGCAGAGATCCAACGCAAACACCCTGGGGTGTCTGCATGCGCTCCCTCCGCACACAAGCGACTCCGCTGGGGAACAGCAGCGTCTCACAGGGAAATGGCTTTCTGGGTTACTTAGCATAAACTCTCTAATTAGGTCAGCTAGTCTGATGACATGAATTAAGATCATCCAGGCTCCACAAATACAGCAATTCGATTACGGAGTAACAGAACCCGACTTTCTAAACAATAATACGATTTTACATCCCAAGTCAATATGGTGCACAGAGATCAACTACATCATCAGAGACCTGAGGAAACAGAGGGTGCCTGGAACCTGGTTTTGGGGGGGGCTGGAACTCAGCCTCTCTTCAGAATGGCTGAACGTAAGTGGTGCTCGATTAGATTTTCCGACGGAAACTTGCAAAGTTCAGCAAACCATCGGGACTGCGTTCATAGGAAAATATTAAAAGGAAAATCTTGACCAGGAAATTTTAATGTCAAATGCTTTTTGTATCTTTATGAGTGGACAATAAAAAACTTTTTAAAAATTTAAGCTCTCCTAAAATTAGCTAAAAGTCTTAAAATTAATGGAAACCTTAACATAACCGTTAGGTGTTCAACGTAAGGACGTATTCTGAGAGTGCCGTCCTCTCGTAATATTTTCCACTCCTTTTCATCGTCTTTGGTAGTTTAGAACAAAGGTCAAGCATGACATTAGCTTTAAAAACACAAATTAATTTCAGTATGCTTATCAATAAATGAAAACTTTTAAAATGGCTTTACTTTGGGTCTTTATTTTTTTTATTTTTTTGTACCCCTCACAATGTTTTCAGCTCACAAGAGAATCATGAGTAATTAATTTCTAGGGAAAAAAACTATTCTATCTTCTTCAGTTATCCACATTTTAACATAATACTTACTCCCAGAACATGGCTTAGCAATGGAAGTGTTTCAAAGCAGTCTTATTTTAGGTTTAGAAGTGTTCTGATTCCAGCATGATATGGAATAAAACCAGTAAGCCATAAGCTCTTATCTGGCAGCTTATGGGAAGCTGCTCTCACTCTTGGGAGACAGAGTCTTCCAGATCAGTGTGTGGCTTAAAGATCACCGTGTGATCTCAGATAACTCTGGGGTCTCGTCATTCCTAAATATCCTCCACTCTAATCCCGGCACACGCCGTGCTGACGGCACCGCGACGACGCAGCTCACTCACCCTCTCAGCAGTTTGAAGAGCATGCAGCCCAGGGAGAACCAGTCGGCACTGCTGTCGTAGGCTGTCCCCTTCTGCAGCACCTCGGGAGCCATGTACCCATGGGTGCCACTAGGGAAGAGAGAGCACACGCGGTTATCGGAGCAGGCCCGCCTTGCAGAACACCGACGGTGCGTCACTCCCAAGATGGCAACGACTGTAAACTCAGGAGAGGGGGCCGTTTGCTTCCATGCAGACTTGAGTCCTTGAACATCCGGTGGGGAAACAATCTTTTCTGCCCTTGTTAGTATACGAATGGACATAAATAAAAAGTGACTGCAGGCCGGGCGCGGTGGCTCACGCCTGCAATCCTAGCACTCTGGGAGGCCGAGGCAGGTGGATCGCTCACGGTCAGCAGTTCGAGACCAGCCTGAGCAAGAGTGAGATCCCGTCTCTATTAAAAAATAGAAAGAAATGATCTGGACAACTAAAAATATATATATAGAAAAAATTAGCTGGGCGTGGTGGCGCATGCTTGTAGTCCCAGCTACTCGGGAGGCTGAGGCAGGAGGATCGCTTGAGCCCAGGAGTTTGAGGTTGCTATGAGCTAGGCTAACACCACAGCACTCTATCCCATGCAACAGAGCGAGACTCTGTCTCAAAAAAATAAAATAAAA
>CAUYSK010051704.1:0-18014 GCA_963575035.1 Avahi laniger | reverse complement strand
GGAGGCCGAGGCAGGCGGATTGTTTGACCTCAGGAGTTCAAGACCAGCCTGAGCAAGAGCGAGACCCCACCTCTACTAAAATTAGAAAGAAATTAATCGGACAACTAAAAATATATAGAAAAAATTAGCCGGACATGGTGGCACATACCTATAGTCCCAGCTACTCAGGAGGCTGAGGCAGAAGGATCGCTTGAGCCTAGGAGTTTGAGGTTGCTGTGAGCTAGGCTGATGCCGTGGGACTCACTCTAGCCCGGGCAAAAAGAGTGAGACTCTGTCTCAAAAAATAAAAATAAAAATATATTAGTTTTGGGCCCACAAGGTGGCTCACCCTGTAATCCTAGCACTCTGAGATGCTGAGATGGGAGGATTACTTGAGGTCAGGAATTTAACACTTGCCTGAGCAAGAGTGAGACCCCTCCTCTACCAAAAATAGAAAAAATTAGCTGGGTGTGGTAGCACACACCTGTAGTCTCAGCTACTCCAGAGGCAGGAGGATCACTTGAGCCGAGAACTTCTCTAAAGTTAAGGCCTTGTTCCCATAGCTTTCATGACAATGACTCTCTTTACCCAGTTCAGCATACCTCTTGCTAACTAACCAGGAGCTGACAGGTGAGGCCACAGCATCACTTGTCCAATGAGCAACCTTATCTTTCAGCTCTTTCACATGTTACAAAGTGTAAGAGAAAGAGTCCAGCTTCATAGAGTGTCTGCATTAGTGAGCATGAATTCTCATGATTCTTTTTCTCCTTTTATTAAGTAGTTCATTCTACTGTTTATTTTTCTTTTTTCTTTTGTTATTTTTTCTTTTTTTAACCTGAGTTATAAAATAAACTGAAATTTAGGCTACGCATGATGGCTCATCCCTATAATCCCAGCACTTTGGGAAGCCGAGGCAGGAGAATCACTTGAGCCCATGAGTTCAAGACCAGCCTGGGCAACATAGTGAGACACCATCTCTACAAAAAATTTAAAAATTAGCCAGATGTGGTGGCACACACAGCAGTCCTAGCTACTGTGGAGGCTGAGGCAAGACGATAACTTGCACCCAGGAGTTTGAGGTTGCAGTGAGCTGTGACTGCACCACTGAATCCCAGCCTGGGCAAAAGAGCAAGACCCTGTCTTTTTTTATTTAAAAAAAAAACCTGAAATGTACATAAAGTGGTAGTTAGCAAAGGCCTTTTTTGTTCCTATGGACAAATTCAAAGCAAATCTTCCATTCAAAGCATGAAAGATTTGCTTTGAATTTGTCCCCCTCTAGAGTGTAGCAGTGTCATCATAGCTCACTGTAACCCCAAATTCCTGAACTCGAGCAATGCTCCTGCCTCAGCCTCTGAAGTAACTGGGACTACAGGCAGGCACCATTATGCTTGGCTAATTTTTTTTCTACTTTTTGTAGAGGCAGAGTCTCGCTCTGGCTCTTGCTCTTGCTCAGGCTGGTCTCTAACTCCTGGCCTCAAGTAGTCCTCCCACCTCTGCTTCCCAAAGTGCTGGGATGACAGGTGTGAGCCACCACACCCAGCTGCAAATTTTTTATTTGTATATCATATTGTTTTGTAAAGGCTGGTCATCTTTTAGAACAAATCATTGTTAACCATTTTAAGAGAGGATTTAATATGCTTTCTAAAGAAATAACACACATTTTCTCCATATTAACAAGCATTTTCTAATAGTCATATATGCACATTAACATTGAATTCTTCCCTTCTGCATACTAAAGATGTTCCTACTTACACAACCATGGTCAGTACCTGCTCCAGTTCTATGCCACAGTAATGTCTTTGGACAAGACAGTGGCATGGGTTGGTTCAGAGACTAGGAACCACAGCAAAGATACGCGTGATCAAAGAGAGGCTCTGTACATGTAGAGAGAAGTGCTGAAAACCGCTCCAGTCAAGCAAGACATGCTGACTTAGCCTACGTCAAAACCTGTTCAAAGTACTGTTTATCAGCTGTTGCAGTCATTCTGCCTGTCCACTGGGCTTTACAGAATCATCCTCTCTCTCAGATTTAAAGTCTCTACACTGCAGTTCTTTCAGAATGCTCCTGCCATCCGTCAGTGTGCTCTAAAACATGCATTTAACTCAGCAATTGCCACGCCGTAGTTAACAGTATTTATTATGGGCCAGCCTGCTCCTGTTCCTACCCGAGCTGTGCTGTTTGAAAGCAGGTACAGAGATAGGAAAAAATACAATTTTAAAAGACTAGGTCTTTTTCCAGAGTGGTTAGACTGGGGATCTTAACACATCCTTCCTCCCTCTCCCTCTCTGCTACCACAAAGAGGAAATGGACATTCCACAGGGGCCACCGCTTCCTTCTCCCTTCTGCCTTCCGCCCAAGTCCCTGCTGTCATCACCATGAGCAATTTTAGATGGTTCCTAGTATGCTCCTACTTCTGCTGAAAAATTAGTCATCTGCCTAGAACAAAGTTAAGGAAAATGAATAAATATACAGAGTCTGGCTGGGCACAGTGGCTCACGCCTGTAATCCCTGCACTTTGGGAGGCTGGGGCAGGAGGATCACTTGAGCCCAGGAGTTGATACCAGCCTGGGCAACAGAGTGAGACCCCACCTCTACAAAAAATTAAAAAATTAGCCAGGCTAAGTGATGCACACCTTGTCGTCATAGGTACTCAGGAGGCGGTAGCGGGAGGATCACTTGAGCCCAGGCAGCAGTTCAGTATTACAATGAGCTATGATCAGGCCACTGCACTCCAGCCTGGGTGACAGAGCTAGGCACTATCTCTTAAAACACACACACTCACAGTCTCTCTCACACTCACCCTCATACTCTCTCCCTCCCTCCCTCTCTCCCTGTCTCCCTCCCTCCCTCCCTCTCCCCCTCCCTCTCCCTCCCCCTCCCTCTCTCTTCCTCTCCACCCTTTGAAGTCTTAGGTTTAAATTATTCTCAGGTCCCTCTATCTCCTCTTTTTCCTTTGTTCTCTCCTCCTTCTGCTCATTCTAGCCTTTACCTAAGCATCACCACTTGCTCTGTTTGACTTGAAAAGAAAATCATGGATATAAGAATGATTGCTTTTGAAAATGTAAAACAGAAAACTTAATATTGTAAATATTTGTCAGATTCTATGTCCAGATAATACGTATAAAGGCAAACAATGTCCTTTCTTAGTATAACTTTTAAAGTGCTATCTATACAAGTTAAAGCATGAATGAAATACTAAAGAATAATTCACGTATTAAAAACCTCTGATGAGGTTGCACAAGTGAGTATTCATTTTATTATTATGCTTTTATTAAATATGTTATATTCAAAAAACTACAATGTTTAATTAAAAACTTGTGTTTGAGTCTAATATCTTATGTCCTACAGTTATTATATGTTATGTGTTAAAGAATATTTCCCTTTTGTAAAGTCAGAAATTGTTTTTATTTATTTATTTAATTTCTTAATCTGTGAAACACAGGGTTTGGATGCCGTCTCAGGCCCTTATAGCTCTACATTCATTTTGTACGTATTAATGAACTGGGCCTGATTAAGATGGACTCGAGCTGATTTTTAAGGGGAACACCAAATCATTTGGTACATTTGTTTTCTAGGTAGTAAATTTCCCCTGATTATTAGGCTTTCCTCATGCTTTGACCCTTCTTGATTTACCTGGCTTTCTCTGAGAACTTCCCTCCCCTCAGTGTACCACAATTGTTGTCCTTGCTTTCTGACCTATCCCTTTTTTGTTAATAGGGAAGAATGAAAGTCGAGAAAGAGGTTCCTTCATATAGACCTACTTTCAGCCCTCCCACAACCCTAAAGCAGTCCAGTTCTGTTAGTTGTATCCTTAATGTTCATACTGGTCACCAACAAGTAATTTTATTCTGTTATTTAGAAGCAAAATCAAGCTCAGAATACAGAAGATTCTTTGTAGTTTTGGTTTTCAGCATTTTATTTTCATTCCTCATAATAAAAATGTTATAGGACATGTATCTTTGAATATGACAAATGATCATATTGAATTCTATACTCAAATCTGCATTTCTGATCCACTGACTTTGTTTTTCTGTTTTCCTTTCCTGCTTACACTTTGGACAGGACAATCTTTGTTCCCCTTCTGACATCCTTCAGCTAAACCTCAGCGTTAAAAGAACTGTTGAAACACTACTTTCTCTTGGGGCACATTCAGAAGAATCCAGTTTTGTCTCTCTTTCTCTCCAACTTTTGGGTTTTGTGGCATTTTATTGTACTTTAATGTTAACTCTCTGTATGCTTTATTACTGGACCTTCCCCCTCTAGCTGAAAGATTGCATTCCAGTGATCTTCCACCTCATTCCTGTGCTTGGTAAAGGTTTGTTTCTTATCAGAATTATTTACATATGTACTTTTTTTCCTCCCTGGCCATCAGAGAGCAGAAGACCAGCATTTTTTCTCCTGGTCATTCGTTCATTTTCCTGGCCTGTGGCTTTGTTTGTCTTATCATAAATGCTGAAGCATTTTTACTAATATAATCCTGGACTTGTTCTTAGAAAATGACATGTAGAACCTTATTTCCAAATGACACAATGAAATCCCCACCTGGCCATTTTTCCACACTCAACACAATGTAAGTGTTGAAATTGTAAGTTGCTGAATGTTTTCAACAACTGCTTATAAGGAAAATGGTTGTGCCTTTTTTGGTTTAGGGGGTAACTAGTCACTTAGATTTCTGCATTGAACTATGTCCTGAAATACTGAATTCTTCCTTTAGGTACGGGTCCATGTAAGCATTTGTTGTCTGGATATTTGGAGGGTATTGGCCATTTAATCTTAATAATTTTAATTAAGTCAGAATGTTGAAAGATCCTGTAGGTTCCCTAGACTGCTATTCTGAGCCCAATGTATACATTTAAAATAGTGCACAGCAAGCAAATGATTTGGAGCTAACCTTTCAGGGTAGATACCTGTCCAGATTTACTATGTTTGTTATGCTTAACTGAGATTCACTTCTAGAATTCTATTTAAAATTGGAATTTATGTAATTTTGAATATATTCAAACCATCTTAATAGATGAACTTATATTTTATATGCTGTTGGGATATTAACAGGTAAAGTATTAGGCACCAGTCTCTGTTCTGTACTCGAGATAGTGAATGTTGTCTGTATCTTTTAGAATGCTTAGTAAATTAGCTGCTGGACATTAATGCTTGAAACTACTTCATAATTGCAGTCAGATTCTAGTTCTCATAAATGGTGTTTCTGAACATTCAGGAATCTTCTGAACTGTTAACAATTGGACAATTGAACTCAAGTATGAAGGGAGATGGCAGTGAACATAATATCCTGTTGTAAAATTCAGCCTGAGGGTCTCATTGCTTTGGTTTTCCTCCATATTAAATGGGATAGTTATTTAACACATTAAAGGACTATTCCCTGTTAATGCTAAAACACTGAACACTGATGATGAAAACTTTGGTTTTATGTAGTAGTGCCTTCCAGAGTTTAGGAGTTTGGGTTTGTTTTGTTTTTAAGATGTCTCTGAGTCTGTGATCATTCTCAGAGTTTTGTGGAGTTTTATCCTTTTAAAAAAACACAGGCTTGTGTGCCGTTGAGAACACAAAGCATGCCCTCTAACCCAGCTGGAAGGTAAATGTGCATCTAGAAAGCATAAGCCTCTGAGGAATGTCTAAGGAATGTCTAAACCACTGGGTCACACAGGTCATAGGGCACTACTGAGAAGAGATCAAGGAATCAGCCTTGGAGAGAATATGTCTCTTTCAAGAGCAAAACACCACACAGATTCATTTTTAGCATAGTTAATCTATATTTGCAGTTATACTCAAAGTATTTCTACAAAGTTGCTGGTATTATTAGATCAAAAGATTAGTTGCCTTGTTTTATCAAAATAAGAATTAAATAAAAAAGAAAGAAGCACAAGTACCAATAACTGCCTCAAAAATAAATACTTGTTATATTTTTCATTGTAACTGGTTTTATAAAACTTCCTAGTAATTATAGTGAATGCCAATGAAAAATAGAGAAAACCTAGTATTGTCTCTAATAAATTTGTACAATCTCTTTTTTAGTGGAACCAGAATTCTACTTTCTCTTTGTGAGAGCAATGTCTTTTCTTTCTGAATATTTAGTCTTAACACAAAAGCCAATGATGAGTGTCATTCTTAAGATTTGCCCATCAAACAAAGGGGCACACAAGATAGATATATGTAACTTCCTTAAGCAAATGTTGTAAAAGACTGTTCACGGCCGGGCACGGTGGCTCACGCCTGCAATCCTAGCACTCTGGGAGGCCAACGTGGGTGGATTGCTCAAGGTCAGGAGTTCTTCGAGACCAGCCTGAGCAAGAGCGAGACCCCCGTCTCTACTAAAAAATAGAAAGAAATGATCTGGACAACTAAAAATATATATATATAAATTAGCCGGGCATGGTGGCACATGCCTGTAGTCCCAGCTGCTCGGGAGGCTGAGGCAGAAGGATCGACTGAGCCCAGGAGTTTGAGGTTGCTGTCAGCTAGGCTGATGCCACGGCACTCTAGCCCAGGCAGCAGAGCAAGACTCTGTCTCAAAAAAAAAAAAAAAAAGACTGTTCACATATTGGTAATTAAGATGTTCCTGACTAAACTCATGTAATAGTTCTCCAGCATAATTCAAGCCATTAAATACCAGGATATGAAATACTATACTTTTTCAAATACAATTTCATTTTAATTCTGTAATTCAGATTTTTAACTAATTCGGACAGGGCCTTCCGTGAATTATTCAAATTAGGGGAAAGTTTCTTAAACATATCTAAATCTCAAGAGCTCAGGATACACTGAGTTTCTTCCTGTGATCCTTGCCTGGTCTGTGAACCTGGTTTTCAGAATCAGGATTATAACACAGATTATAATACATCCCTTCTCACGCAGTCTGAGTTATGTCATGAAACCATCTTACATTCCTGTGACATGTACAAAGTGCTTTCTCCTGAAATGTTACATCTTTCAGTCTTGAGCCATTTGGTATCTTGGAACTGTTTTTGTTTTTCATCTGCCTATTTTATAGATCTGCACTGGTCATTTTTTTAAATCAAGGATAAAGGATGTTGCTTTCACTCCACAATATTCTGTTCTTCCTCTGTTTTATGTATAAATGTATACTACTTGTCAATTTTCAATTTTCAAAATGGTCTGTGTATACTTTTAGTTGTTTTTAATAAAACGACAGTGTCAGACACCATCTCTAAATCAGAGCTCTGTTTCCCAGGTACTGACTTGTCATATCTTAGTTGATTATTATCAAAGGGAAAAGAAGTGCTTATTTTTTCCTTCCAGTTCTATGATGTTCATCCTATTTTCTCTTTTGTTTGTTTTTATTTTACATTGTCCCATTTCAGGAGCAATTATGTTTGCCTCTCCACATTTTAGAAGAGAAAGGTTTGAGCCAGGTTGCAGTGACGGTCCAGGCTCTCCTAGAACTTGCCCCACCCAAGCAACAGCAGCACCAGTTATCTGCTGTTTAAGGACTACCAGGACCTTGGGCGTTGGCCTAGCCAAAGCAAGGAACAGGACAACGCGATTGCTGCTGCCCACTGTCTGCTTAAACAAAGCTCTTATGTGTTCTTAGAAGGGACTGTTTCCCCGATTCCTAACAGGAATATTTTGCTTCATTTCTCCATTTTAGGGGAGGTCACATCCATTTCCATTGAATTTTTTTATGAAGACATAGTTGGTTTTCTCAAATGAAACTTCTCTCATTACTGAGAACCCAACACCAAAGCCTAAACCGGCTGTGCTTTCCTAGAGAGCAGGCTTATTTCACATACCAGAAAGCATACCTTTTCAGGAAGATATTTGGCTCTCTTGAAGGCACAAACATGCTGTTATCTTTACCTGTTCTCAAGACATCTACACTCCACTGGTTTCTAAACTTACTCATTCATTAGAATCTCCTGGAGTATTTGTTAAAATACAGATTTGGGCCAGGTATGATGGCTCACACCTGTAATCCCAGCAGTTTGGGAGGCTGAGGCAGGAGGATCACTTGAGCCCAGGAGTTCGAGGTTGCAGTGAGCTGTGATCGCACCACTATACTCCATTCTGGGTGACAGAGCAAGACCTTGTCTCAAAAAAAAGATTTGCATTTGGTAGGTGTGGAGTGTGGCCTAAGAATTTGCATTTTTAACCCATTTCAGATGTTTTTCATGTAGTGGAGACCACTGTTCCAAGATAGATACTTGTAGGTTTTGTGGCATTTTTCGGCCACATTTAAAATTAAAAGCTATATTGTGATGACTTGGACTGTTCTGTCAAAGGCAAACAAAAACAATAAAGAAGGCCGAGATTTTGCACACCAATACAGTGAAGCAGATGTGGTCATATTTAAGGCCAGCGTTCTAGGCTTCCTTCCAACTCCAGTCCACCACTGCATCATGGTTTTTTTGGTAGAGGATGGTCTCTGTATCATCCTGCTGTTATCTAAACATTACAAACAAGCACTCTTACACAGGTTCCGAATCCTTAAGCTGACGTGTGCTGCTGTGTGACATCTGCGTTGATTTCATTAAGCCACCCTCACCACGGCCACCACTGCCACCGCCCCACCACTAACTAGTGCTGCTCCCAGGACACCTGGACCTGCAGACACGTTCCCTTCAAGCGGACATACGTCTAGCTGCCCAGCTAATGGAAGATACGAGAACAAAGCAAAAGGCAATAAAGGAAAAGCCAACTTTCTTATATTTCTCTCAGGCTTCTGCCAATTTCTGTGGCTAAATTAAAGCACTTACGGTATTTTAAAAACAGCTTCCTGTGTTTACTCTTGAGCACACTGGCTCCACCACTGGTGCCTTACACACTCAACTGAGGCTGGAGTAAAAGGCCCAAGGGTTCACACACACAAAGTCAAGACTCTTTATTCGAGGTTTTTCTTCCCTTATATCTGAAACCCATTTTTAGTTATCAGTCATATCTCTTGGTGTTCGCTGCCTTTGTAAACCAAGTAAATAGAGTAAGTAAAGATACTAATTATCTAGGATTTTTTCTGTAGTTGTTAACTGTTCTGGATTTTCTTTACAAATGTGTGCATTTGAGCATAATGTTATCCCTCTTTTCATCATGTAAATGTAGCATCTAACAGTAGTTTGGGGCTGGTCCGATGGTGGGTTCTCAGAACTTGCTAACATCAGCGTCACTAAAGTTGGTATAGAACCCCCCACTGCGAATTTGACTGGCTGTAAAAATAAAAGTAGTTTGGGATAAAATCATGTTGAGCATCTGGCCAAAGTAATGTTTTCTTCTTAGTTCTTGCAGAGAAACAGGTTCATCAGAACATTACCACTTTGTCCCAGTTTAAAATTGTATAACATAAAACATCTGAGGTCGAAGCCCAATCCTTCAGGGTCCTCACAGAACAAAACTTAAATGTCTTATAAGTGCTTAGAGCTGGACCCCATTATATTTACAATTCCAAACAGACCCACCAACCATATAACTGTTTAGAATTTAGCTATGTGTGTTTTTAAACTATAGGTATTTTTCCTTCCAGTCACCATTAAACCTCCGTATAATCTCCAAATTATATGCTATCAGAAATGGAAACTCAGCAAAGGACAGGACTGTTTCTAACATATTATGCAAGGAATAATTCCAGGAGACATTACATAAGGCAATACTTGCAACATTTGCAACTAATTTTCCCATAGGAATAAATGGAAATTCCAACTTATTTCAAATTTTGCACATAACACAAAACCTTATTAATGTGTTTTTATCAAACTAATTCAGATTTGTATGTGAATTGGCAGAAAAAAAACTGGTATAGTTTTGGTTGATAATGAAGGAAAAATATCACATATATTGAATTTCTTTTCTATGTCAAGATGCAAAAAATAAGTCATGATGCTTTTATTGGAGAATTTTTCTATATACTGTTTTTCATGTACCTTTTTTAAAAAAAACTGGAAAGACCCAGTTCAGTGTAACATTTAGCCTTGCTAGACTCTAGTGTAAGGTAAAGATGACCTTGTGACAGTTCCCTCTGACCAGAAGCAGTGACCTCCCCAACACTGAAAGTGTGAACAGGCTGTAAGCTCCCCCAACAGGGTCCTGCCACCTACAGAGATTTTACGTCAGCGGTTTCCAGGCTTTCAAACTCAACTCTGTTTGGCACTCCAAACCAATTTTCTCTTGTAATAAGCAGGTCTGGAAACAACTCAAGGGAGGACGGGTCTTTGTATTTGGCTAGAATACAGAGAAGGAAAATGCTTAGTTGTAGGTCACTTTCCTTAATAGCTTGTTAAAATACAGCTTAACAGCTAATCAAGGAGTTTGTGATTTCTCTTTCTACAGCTCAGCAGTGACTAACGATGTATGACTGTGCTGATGAGTCTCATGAATTTTTAAAAACTAAGCACTTAAATGGTTATAGAAATGAAGGAAACATGGATATTTAGAAGCCTTTTTATATACACATTGCAGTAATGGTTTACAGCAGATTTCATTTTATTTCTGAAAATGTGGTAAACGTAATTAGTAAAGGATTTTGTACAACATTGTCCAATATTTGTATGTCTGTAAATATATTGCATAAGTTCTAAGTATAAATATGTCAATATAATGTATGTTATTTTAAATTGCCTGTATGCCACCTTACACCTTGATATTAAAATAAAAGCCAACACTTCGGTAGCATGTAATAAAGGCTGATTTGGTTTTTGGCTTTTTGTTGTTGTTGCTGTTGTTGTTGTTTTAGAAACAGGGTCTCACTATATTACCCAGGCTGGCCCTGAACCCTTAGCCTCAAGCGACCTTCCTGCCTCTCAGCCTCCCAAGTAGCTGAGACAATAGCACATGCCACCATGCCCAGCTAATAAAGGCTGATTTGCAAATGTTTGTATCTTTGCTTATTTTCCTTGGCAAAGATGAATCAAGGAAAGGGTATCTGATTCCCTGAAGGAACATCAGTAGAAACTGGGTCTTCATAATAGGCCTTTGAGATCAAAATTTACTTTTTTAAGGAAGTACAGATACCAAGATTGCCCTGTATTTGGAATTAGACAGGAGGCTTAATTCATGAGATGTATGTGACACATTAGGACAATTTTTCTCTCGGAAATTACCAGCTGTGCCATTGGGAAAGCTTTAGCATCCCAAGACATTCTATTTTGATTTATCAAGGCAAGAATGACCTAGTGGGCTTATTCTTTTTAGGAGAAGAAGGAGAATAACAGACACTTAATCAGCTTTACTATGTGCCAGGCAGAGGTGGGGTATTTTCACATACCTTATCTGTATTAGTCTTAACACCCCAAAAAGTGGGAATTGTTGAGTAAGCAAAGCAGCTATAGACCCTAGTATCTCACTTGTCAAAAATATCTCCAAACTAGCCTTCAAGAGAACCTCTGTCCTCATCTTTACTATTTTTAAAATTGTGTATTCTAACATCCCATTTCTATATTTATAATTTACATACCTACCTATTTCCCGGAAAAGTCACCGAAGCAACTTATAATAGGATGTGTATTCCATGCCACCCTCACCACCCCAATAAAAACACTAAAGTGATGGCTGGATGCAGTAGCTAACACCTGTAATCCTAGCACTTTGGGAGGCTGAGGTGGGAGGATTGCTTGAGGCCAAGAATTTGAGACCAGCCTGTTCAACATAGTGAGACCCCTTCTCTACAAAAAATAGAAAAATTAGCCAGGTGTAGTGGCTCACACCTGTAGTCCCAGCTACTTAGGAGGCTGAGGCAGGAGGATCACTCAAGCCCAAGAGTTTGAGGCTACGGTGAGCTATGATGACACCACTGCACTCTAGCCTGGGCAACAGAGTGAGAACTTTGTCTAAAAGAAAAAAAGGCTGGGCACGGTGGCTCGCACCTGTAATCCTAGCACTCTAGGATTGAGCTCAGGAGTTGGGAGACCAGCCTGAGCAAGAGCAAGACCCCATCTCTACTAAAAATGGAAAAAACTAGCCAGCTGTGGTGGCATACACCTGTAGTCCCAGCCATTCAGGAGGCTGAGACAGGATGATTGCTTGAGCCCAGGAGTTTGAGGCTGCTGTGAGCTAGGCTGACGCCATGGCACTCTAGCCCAGGTGACAGAGCAAGACTCTGCACCCCCCGCCAAAAAAACCCACGAAAGTGATAATCTAATTGGCAGGCAGGAACCAGCATTTATTAAAATTATGCTAGACACTTGATAAACGTCATCTTGTAATTCCTTCTGAACACTTCACTTTTGCTCATAAGAGGATAACAAACTGGATAAAATCAGAATCGGCGACATGACAGGAATTACTGAAGTTTTAATGCATCACTGTAACAAAGTCCACGAACTGTTTTTTCTGGTGAGAAACAGCAAGAGGAATCTTCGCAAGGCTGCCAGAAACACTTCTCAGCAAAATTCAAAATATGAGGAAGCCCTAAATTGATGGTATAAACCAAATGCAGGGTTTGAAAACTAATACGACAGGCAAAGTGAAGGCAGCAGGCTTCCTCTGGGAATGTCTAAGCAGGAAACAACCTGTAGGCGAGTTAACTGTGACGGTGCAGGATGCTGCGTGCTCCCTCCAAGTCCTCGTTCCCGTCTCCGGGACACCAGAGGAAAGAACAAACGGTACCTTGGTCACTTCTTGCCTTTCCGCTTCTCCTTGTCTTTGCCTTTGCCTGTTGAATCCTTGCCACCCTCTTTGTCCTTAGGCAGTTTGAAAGCACCAATTTCCCTCCTTACCACGGTGCCTCGCCACCAGGACTGGAGCTGGAAGAGAAAGGAAGAGCACGACTTACGGTGCACCGGACAGGCTGCATTCTTTCCCCTGAAGGGACTGTCCGATAATGTAACTTCTGTCTGAAGAATGGTCTCCATCTGGGACACGGAAGTGGCCGGGCCCCTTAATCACTACAGTGATGCTCCCCTTTTGTGCAGGACCCAGAGCTTCAGCTCTGCACTCAAGAATGAAGTTCTCAAGGAATAAAAATAAAAGGAATTGGAGTAGGTCAATTTTTCCTTATACTTAGAGACCTGACTTCCATGTTCTGTTCCCTTAGTAAATGTCCCCGTTCCCCATACCAAATAGCTAGCTGATCCCAAAGTAGTGTTATTTACCGAGGCCAAGGACAAAAGCAAGCACTCAGTCAAAAATGCACAAATACGTCTAGATGACTTCAATAGCTTCCTGGTGCATTTCATATCTTCGGTGATTGATTACAGGGTCAATTCTCTTACTTTAAAAAAGGATTTAGATGACTCCATTGAATATCTTAGTTGTCAGATTACAACTGTTCTCAATGCAGTCTAGGCTACTTTAAAATCAGACTAAGCCCTAGAGACAAGAAGCAAATCCACTAGTGAAAAGAAAACAAAAGTGGGCTTCAGCTAGTCCTTATATTTTTGCTCTAAATCCAGGAATCCTGACAAATGGAGAATACCATAGAAGCTTGATAAATACTTGCTATGTATATATCTGACTCTCTCCTAATGGAAAGCTCAAACTTGGTTTGGATACCTGGTCCTGAATGTACTTTAAAATTGACTTTTTCAGTACACCCCCTAGTATACAACCCAAACTACAGTTTGCCCACTAGGGTCTCAGCCTTCAGAGAGAAGGGCCATTCTCCAGACAACAGTTGCGGTCCAGCTGATACTATGTTTGCATTACAGCTTTCGCTTGAAAATATTTTGCAGGATCTGTGACCTGCCAGTTTCACCAGTGTTAATATACACAAGTTCACACAAAACTAAACTCTATTTTTGTCTAAGCTGCTGCCTATCCCTTCCACCTTTTTTAAAAGGAACTTGTATCAGAACCCAGCAGATAGTCTGGGCTGATTTATAAACAGGATTTTAAGAAGCAGTAGGATATTAAAAAGAATCATTCTGCCCAGAGCTGGTTTTGATTAGAAATAGTATTCTTATATTTGACCTCTAGACCTAGTTTTTGCTTCTACTACTAACCACCTCTTTTTCCCCAGATTAAGAGCTGAGGGCATGTCCTTTTCTCTGTTAACTGTCTCCCTGCACTATGGACTGTGGTGTCACATTCCAATAATAACAAAAGGGGGCGCTTCCTCGCAGATCTCCTGTTCTGTGGTAAAACTTCTATGTGTTTGATACATGAATGAGAAATGCTTTGTGTTCCTCAGTGTTAGGCCAGCTATGGCACTGATGGGGTCCCAGGATGCTGATTATAGTTTTCTACCTTTATGATGCTCTTTAATTCCAAGATATCCTGTTCTATCTTCTTCCTGCTCTTCTCCTTTTCTATACGATCTTCAATGATGACCTGTTCATACTCCCTTATCTGCAAAAGTAGACATTAATCATGTTATAGTACTCTCTTGGCTAAGCTGTGGCCCAGCCAGGCCTGCATTTTTAATATAAAATTTTAAAATAAAACATGCCAAATCTGAAGATGAACCAAAGAAAAGAAAAAACTTACTGGATTCCTAGATTATAAATATTCTCATATTAATTTTATAATTGTTCCCCAAATTTTTTCAGTTTGAATAATTCAAATTTAAGTTTTAAAATCTTTCATAAAAGGGGGGTGATATAAAAAAAAAGAAAGAAAATCTTTCATAAAAATGAAATACTAATTAACTCTGTGTGATTAATGACCTCAAAATAATATTGCTTTTTTAAAACTTCGGTAGAATGTACGTATACAAATAGCAGCTGTTTTTTAAAAGAGAAATTTGGGGCCAGGCACGGTGGCACATGCCTGTGGTCCTAGCTGCTGGAGAGGTTGAGGCAGGAGGATCACCTGAGCCCAGGAATTGGAGGCTGCAGTGAGTTATGGTTGTACCACTCTACTCCAGCCTGGGCAACAGAGCAAGACCCTGTCTCTAATAAATAAATAAATAAAAGAGAAATTTGGGAAAGTGAGGACCTTACTACTTCCTTACCATCTTTGCAAGTTCTTGAAGGCGTGCTAAGTCACTGGCCTTTGCAGCTTTGAGAGTATTTAGTTCATTCTGTTTCATTTCTGTGTCCTTGTCATATTTCTCCATCCAGAACTCTAGTTTCTCCTCAAGTTTCTATTAGGAAAGAACATTAAAACATGGCATCCACCAGACATAAAATAGTATATACTGAATGATTCCATTCATATAGAGTTCAAGAACAAGCAAAACTTTTCTACAGTGATAGAAGTCAGAACAGTGGTTACTTATCTGGGTGGAGGGTTGGGTTACTGATTGGGAAAGGGGCATTAGCGAGACCTCTGGGATGCTGTAAATTTTCTATCTGGGTGATAGTTATATGGATGTATATACAGAAATACTCATCAAACTATACACTCAATATTTATGCACTTTACACTGTGTTACTCAATTTAAAATTGGGGGAGGAGGATCTTCCAGATGTCTGGATAAGGGAAGTTGCAGTGAAGAAGACAGAAGTAAAAGGTAGGAAGAAAAGTCTGAAGGATAAGGCATAGCATCAGATATCTCTTTGATTGACAGCATTAAGTATTAGTCAAAAAGGTGCTATGTCTTAAAATTCTAAAAGAAAATGTGATTCTAAGATTCTATACCTAGCCAACCTAGCATTCAAACATTAGGGAAAGAAAGACTATACCCAATCTTTCTGAAAGAGTTACTCAAGGATGTACTGTAGCAAAATAAAATGAAATGGGAGAGAAACCAATAAAATGTATATTTAAGCTATATAATACATGATATCTTTTTTCCTTATTTTTTCATGTGTATTTCAGAGGGTACAAACATATGAAACTTTTTAGTAATAAATCATAATCTGGAACTAAAATTCCAAAGTAGGCAGTACAGTCTAGTAGAAAGAGCACAGGCCCTAAAAGTAGATGTGTAGGTTCAGATCCCAACTCTGGTACTCAAAGTTTACTTAAATTCTCTAAGCCTCCAGTTCCCTCATCTATAAAACAGTAATAGTACAAACCTCAAAGGGTTGTTCAGAGGCTCAAATAAGATAATCCCTGTAAGGCATGTAGCACAATGCATATATATGAGAGACATATATATCATATATATATATATAAAAACAAATGATTTCATCATGGAATGTAGGAGAGGAAGAGATGAGGTAAGAGGTAAGTGAAAGTTTTCCCTTAATAAAGGCAAGAAGGTATAGCTATTGATTAACTCTAGATTTAAAACAAATAAAAAGGGTAAATACATGTTATAATCTTTAGAGTTGTGCTCGTTTTGGCAGCACATACACCAAAATTGGAATATCTGTATGAGAGATGATTAGCACATCCCCTGCACAAGGATGACAGGAAAATTCATGAAGTATTCCATATTTTTTGTACTTTACAAAATTTTTAAGATTACCATTAAAGAACAGAAATGTATAACTTCCAAACTCCTAGGCTATATACCTCAAGAATGAGACATTAAGAGGTGCCTTTAGGTGGTACATAGCATAGAATTTTTTAAAAAATATGATTCATAGTCAATCATTCTGATTAAGTTAGAAAGAACATGTCAGTTTGGTGCTATCAAATCTCTTACACCTCTCTTACTCTTGTTAACACTTTTTTTCAACAGAGGGAACAGGCTCCAGATAGGCAAGAGAGTCTGGCTACAATGTAATAACATCATTTGGTATTTATTATACTTCTATTTACATTGATTTCTATTTATGGCAAGTTTTCCGTTTATAGTAATGATTTATTTAGTTGTTTAGGTGAGTAATTAGGTAGAAAATATTAAGTAATAACACAAATGGTATGTAGATATTACAAAACTATGAAAGTGGTATGCAAACAACTGAATTTTATATTAGAAAGCAAAAAATTAAACAATAAAAATTCCATCAATCCAAGAAATGAAGGAAAGAAACAACTAGAAAGCTTGAAAAGCAGGAAACATAAAATGAGATGGAAAAATTAAGTACAAACAAGTGAAAAAAATCACAATAAATGTTAACTGGAATAAATCCCCATCTTAGTCCATTTAGGCTGCTATAACAGAATACCATAGACCAGTGGCTTATAAACAACAGAAATTTATGTGTCATGGTTCTGGAGGCTGGGAAGTCCAGCCTCAAGGTGCTGACAGATTCTATGTCTGGTAAGGGTCTGCTTCCTAGACTCCATCTTTTTGCTTTAACCTCACATGGTGGAAGGGGCAAGGGATCTCTCTGGTGTCTCTTTTATAAGGGCATTAATCCTATTTATGAGGGTTTCCCCCTCATGACCAAATCACTTCTCAAAGGCCCCACTTAGTACTATCGCCTTGGGGATTAGGATTTTAATATATGAATTTTGAAGGGACATAAAAATTCAGCCCATTCCACCCCCTATCAAAAGAAAACCTCTTTTTTTTCTTTTTTAAAAAAATCCAGCTATGTATCACTTATAAGAACTACAGCTAAAACAAAACAAGCAGAGCAAAAAGAAAGCAGGTTTGGCAATTAATATCTTGTAAAATAGAATTCAAGCCAAAAATAATGAGACAAAAAGGGATATTTTATACTGATAAAAGACATGCCCTATTAAGAAAATATTACAGTTATGAACCTTTATATTCTGATATGTTTTGGAATATATAAAGTAAAAATTATTAGCAGTACTATACAAGAAATTGACAGATCCACAATCATAAGAGACTATCATACTTCTCTGAAATCAATAGCTCAGATAGACCAAAATAAGTAACAAAATGTAGAATTTGACAACTAGACTCATAGACATTTATACAACTTTGTACCTAACAGAGAATACATATTCTTTTCAAATACATGGAATATTAACATAACCTAACCATAACCCTAGGCCCCAATAAGAGCTCAACAAATTCCAACAAGCATAAATCTTACACTCACATTCTGATACCACAATACAAGACAATAAGTATAAACTCCAGAAGGTTCTTATGAGGTTCATAGCACAAACACCAAAGGGTTGTTGTGAATAGAAAGCCTACAGTCTTCCCTCACCATTTCCATCTACTTGGACATTTAAGAAATACTCTTTTGGGCCGGGCGCGGTGGCTCACGCCTGTAATCCTAGCACTCTGGGAGGCCGAGGTGGGCGGATCGTTCTGAGCTCAGGAGTTCGAGACCAGCCTGAGCAAGAGCGAGACCCCATCTCTACCAAAAATAGAAAGAAAT
>CAUYSK010051702.1:0-10626 GCA_963575035.1 Avahi laniger | reverse complement strand
CAAGAGCAAGACCCCGTCTCTACTAAAAAATAGAAAGACATGATCTGGACAACTAAAAATATATATATATAGAAAAAATTAGCCGGGCATGGTAGCACATGCCTGTAGTCCCAGCTACTCGGGAGGCTGAGGCAGAAGGATCGCCTGAGCCCAGTAGTTTGAGGTTGCCGTGAGCTAGGCTGATACCACGGCACTCTAACCTGGGCAACAGAGTGAGACTCTGTTTCAAAAAAAAAAAATGAAGATACAACAAATCTTAGTCTAGGCCTACACAGGCCATGGATCATCAAGACAGTCACTAGGCAATAGGAATCTTTCAGCGTCATCGTAATCTTATAGGACCGCTGTCATGTGTGGTCTGTCTGTCCTTGGTGACCATTCAGATCCCCATATAGGGAAGAGCGTGGCCACGTCATTTGCCCACTTGAATGGATTATCTTTCTTTGATCTGTAACCCTTCAGATATTCCAGATGTGTGTACTACAAACATCTCCTTGTGAGCCTCTTAATGGTGTTTGTTGATGACAAATGCTATTAATTTTAATTAAGCAAAAATTACCAAGCTTTTCTTTTAGAGTTAGCTCTTTTTCTGCTTAAGAAATTTTTGCCCAACTAAAGGTTATGAAGATACTCTATATTTTTTTCTAGAAGCTATATCATGGAATATTTTTAAGTTTAGGTATATGGCCCATGTCAAAATAAGTTTTGTACATGTTGTGCGAAAGAAGCTCTTTTTTTTTTTCTTCAAACAGGTATCTCTGGGCCCAACCCTCCCCCCACTGAACTGAGCGGTGCCTTTGCTGTAAACCCGGAACGTGTGTGTACTGGTCTATACACTGCTCCCCAGCTCAGTGTGTTGACTGGGATGGTCTGAATGTTCACATACTCCCAAATTCACACGCTGAGGTTCCCCCTCACAAGGTGATGGAATCAGGAGGTGGCACCTTTGAGAGCTGATGCACTCAGGAGGGTAGGGCCTCATGAATGGGATTACTGCCCTCATAAAAGAGGCCCAAAGAAGATCCCTCGCCTCTTTCACCATGTGAGCTAGAAGGTGCCATCTATGAACCAGAGAGCCAGCTCTCGGCAGGCACCATTTCTGCTGGTGTCATGATGTTTGACTTCCTGGGCTCTGGACTGTGGGAAATAAACCCCTGTAGTTTATAAGCCACCTAGTGCACTAAGACCCCTGTCCCTGCACACGGTGCTAAATACTGTGGCTTCGGGGCCCTCTTGGCTCCTGGTAGGTCATTCCTTCAACTCTGTCCTTTAGACAGCCTTGGTCATGCGAATCCTTCCCCATCAGCCTATTGATCCCACAGCCACACCCCTGCTGGGATGGCACAGAAGCCAGAGATCACCGACTTCTTCACCAGTGTCCTGGTCAGTAATAGCACCGAAAACCACAGGAATTCACTCTCTCACAGTCTAGAGCCCAGGAGTATGAGATCCAGGTGTCACAGGGTGGCACTTCCTCCACAGGCTCTGGGGGAGGACGCTTCCTGCCTCCCTTGGTGGGTGGCTGTATCCCCTCAGCCTCTGCTCCTCTCCACCGTGTCTCCTCCTCTGTGTGTCTCCTCATCTTCCTACAGGGCCATGAATTTCAGGAGGACACTAATCAGCTTCGTTGGTTATTGCATGCAATCGGTTAGTGTCCTTCTGATATCCTAAAAATATTGCATCTTCCAACCCATGAACATGGTAAATCCCTCACTTTTTACATTGTACCGCTTAATTTTTTCTCAGCAAGTTTTTGTAGTTTTCAGCCTGTAAGTGTTACATGTCTTTTGTTAGATTTATTCTTAGGAATTTAATGCTTTTTGAATTACTATAAATGGCATTGTTTTTTAAATTTCATTTTTTGTTTGTATTTTGCTGTATTTTAACTCCACATTCAGCAATTTTACTAAATTTATTTACTCACTCTAACAGGGTGCAGGTGCTCTTGGATTCCTGCTGTAAGAATCATGCTACCTGTGAGAAGCAGCAGCTGAAACTTTTTTCTTCCACTCCTTCTGTCCTTTCTTTTTCTTCTCCCCTGCCTAGGCCAGCCATAATATAGTGCACAGTGAGAGCAGAAACCTTATTCTGTCTGCAGACTCAGGAGGAAAGCCCAGGCAGTTCACCATCGGCTTGGATGAGGCCTTTAGGGTTGTGGGTTCTCTACTGGAATTAAGAACGTTCCCTCCATTCCTTACTTGCTGGACTTTTGATGAGAAAGGGTACTCATTTTATCAAATGCTTTATCAATGAAAAGATCATATGTGTTTTTGTCTTTATTCTGTTAATGTGGTGAATCAGAGAGACTAATTTTCAAATGTTAAAACAACCTCACATTCCTGAAATGATCAAGGCAAGATATATCATCCTTGCTATGTCTATGTAACACTAAATTCTGTTGGCTAATATTTTGTTGAGAACTTTTATATTACATTTCTGAGACACTGGCCTACAATTCTCCTCTCCTACAACATTCCTATCAGGCTTTGCTAGAATAATAGGCAGTGCTGGCTTCCCAGCAGCGAGAAGGGCTGTCTCTCTGCATTCTCTGGGAGAGTCTGCCTAGCATAATCTCTTCAAGTGTCTGGGCTCTGCACAGCAATCTGGACACGGAGTTTGTCTTTGTGGGACTGTTTTAAATTACAGAGTACATTTCTTTAACAGATATCCCAGTTCAGTATTTCCTCCTATGTCCATTTTGATACATTGTGTTTTCAGAGGATTTGTTCATTTCACCCAAAATGTCAAAAGTATGGGCAGGACATTCTCCCTAGCAGCATCTTCTGAGCACCTTTTCAATGTCCATGGGTTCTGCAGAGTCCTGTTCCACTTCTGATACTGGGAACCTGTGGCTTTCTTCCTTCTCCTTGACCACATTCGTTAAGCACTCATCAATTTATCTTTTCAATAAAAAAAAATATCTTTTGGCTTTACTGATTTTTCTTATGCTATGCTTGCTTTCTATTTAATTGAATTCTCCTCCCTCTTTTGATTATTTTTCTCCACCTACTTTCTTTGAGTTTAATCTGCTCTTTCTCTAATGTCCTGAGATGTGCAGTTAGATCACTGACTGTCAACCTTTCTTCTTTATAATTTAAAGTTATAAATGTCCTCTAAACACTGCTTTAGATGCATCCCACAAGCTTTGGCAAGAGGTATTGTGATTATCACTCAGTTTAAAATATTTTCTTATTTCAACTGTGATTTCCTTTTTGGCATACGGGTTACATTTCTGCTGTCTCTGGGTGTTCTCCTATTAATGATTCTACTTTAACCCACTTTCTGAGACTTAATTTACAACCCAACGTGTACGTCCACTTTGGCAAATGTTCCACTTGAACAGAGGCAGTTTCTTCAGGTGTTTGTTGAAGTGCGCAAAACTCAGGTCAAGTTGGTTAAACTTATTGTAAAAAAAAAAAAAATCTTCTGCATCCTACCTGACTTTTTTTGTAATACTTTTGTTGACCAGAGAGAGAAGTTACTACCAGTGTGGATCTGTCAGTGTCACCTTCTATTGAAGTAGTTCTGGCCGTTTCTGCTGTTCATCTTGAAGATGTTACTAGGTGCTCACAGACCTAGGGCAGGGACCTCTTCCTCTTGGACTGGCTGTTCTGGCGCCGCACATGTCGCTCTTATTTCCAGCAGCCCTTCTTGTCTCAGTCTACTCCGATGCCACTATCGGAGTATCAGCTCTCTGTTAATGTTTGTGTGTTAGGTGATTTTCCACAACTCAATTTTGGCCTTTCTGAGTCTTCATATACACTTTTTTTAACATATGGCTCTTTCAAACAGGATATACTGGAGTTTTTTGGTTTGCCTGGTTGTGCTTCAACCCAGCCCAGCAGTCACATCTGTTAACTGGAGGGCCTCCTTCCATTTCTGTTCCTGCATGATGGACAGAGCTGGGCTTAAGTCTCGCTCACCATTTGTTTTCTACCCCTCCCATCTGGTTTTATTTTCCCGTTTCTACATTCTTCTTTTGAATTAATCACATTTTTTTTTTTACTCTATTATTCTTCTCCTCTATCAGACCTTTCTTGTTCACCCTTGGGATCACAACTTGTACCCCAGACTCATGAGCGTCCCTACGGAATTGGCAGGAGGACCCCAGCAGATTTACTCATTGCTCCCCTCTCCTGCCTTTGTTTTCTGCGATGCTGTTGTCACATATTTTACTCCCAAATGGGTCCTCGCACCCATGATACATTACACTGATGTTTTCAGCAGTTGACGCTCCCTTAATTCACACCTTCTAGCACTCCTCAGTGTTTCCTGTCCTCATGTCTCAGGCTTGCCCTTTGTTATTCCCTGAGACGTAGCCAATTGGCTGACGATAAACTCTCTCATGCTTGATCTGCCTAAAAACATCTCTAATTGGCTTTCGCTTCTCAAGGATAATTTCACTGGACACAAAATTCCAATGTCTTCCCTTCGGCACTTTGAAGATGGCACTCAACCGACTCACAGCTGCACTTCTTGAGGAAAGTCCCCTCAGTCTCGTCACCCAAAGGTCACGAGCCCCCACCCACTCCTTCCCCTCCCCAGGTGCCCGAAATTGTTGTCTTCGATTTTCAGCAATTCAACTGTGATGTTCTCAGGTAGGGGTTTCTTCTTTGCATAAAAAAAATTCCTGTTTGGTGTTTGCAGAGTTTTTGATTGGATGGCTTTGGTGTCTTTCATCAGCGTAGGAAAGTTGTGGGCTAGCAAATTTTCACGTGTTATTTCTGCTCCGCCCCTCCCAGAACTGACGGCAGATACCGCACCTCCTCATGGTGCCCCAACATCTGCTTTGGTCCTTTCTGGACCTTCTGTCATTTTTGTGATGCAATCTGAAGATGTTTTCTTTCAAATCACTATTTCTCTGTCCTACTGTGTCTATTCTGTTGTTAAACAACAGTTTAGCAGTTTAGCTACTGAGTTCTTCATTTCACTTGTAGAAGGCACATCTGTTTCCTTTTTATACGTTCTAGATCTCTGGCGACATTCCCCACCTTTGCCTCTATTTTCTTGAATATGCTAATCACAGTTACCAAAAGCCCGTCTACCACCTCCAGTATCGAATCACCCGCAGGTGTTTCACCCATTTTTTCCTCTGGTCTTCAGACATTTGGTCTTTAAAAATTACTTTAAGCCTACACTGTGGCTGGAAAACTACAGAAGCTCTGGGTGTTATCTTCCTCCAAAGGAGGAAAAAAGAAACGAAATGTTAAAGCTGTAAACATTTGAGTTAAAAAAGAAAAGTATAAGACATAACAAAGACAAAAAATGTAAAACACAGAAGAAATGTTAAAAAAAATTATAAAAAAGAGTAACAGAGACACAAAAACACAAGAGGAGCCCTCAGTCTCCTGGCATTGCCAACATGATGGCAGCAGGTGCGAGCTCTTCCTGAGCCTGCAAGGGGCAGGCTGGGCCAGCGTCTCCCCTGCCTGAGAGTATAGAGGCCCTCAAGGGCCCCGAGGGGCTGGTCTCCTTTCCCTTTGTTTACTGGATAGGAAACAAGAGTGCCTTGCCTGGACAACGACAGGCCCTGGACAGCCACGCAGCTATCTCTGGAGCCCCCTGGATAGCTTCCCTCTTGCTCCTGGAACAATATTCATTCCATTCTGTCTTGTCTGGTAGGTGTGCATGTGACTAAAGAGCAAGACGTCCAGTCAGAATCAAAACACTCAAATGTGAAAACCTGTTCTACTGCTTCCTGGCCAAGTGGGGCCAGCTGCCTAGAGCCTGAATTCTGCCGTAAGCTGTAAAATGACACCTGCCACCTGCTGAGGGCCAGGTGTGTGCTGCTGGGCCTCTGACATCAGTGTGACACTGAAGGTTACCCTCGGTGTGCTCACTCATCTGTCTCCAAAACCAGACTGTGGCCTCCAGACAGGAGGAAAGCATCTCACCCATCTCCAACTCCATGCCCAGTAGGGCAGTTTGTAGACATCAGGGACTCAAAACACTTTTGCTAAAATGCAGTGGACACTATTCACCTGGTTATAGCACATCCAGGTGTAAGTGGCTAAATTCCAAAAAGGAACACACATAGGGTCAGTCCAAAGTCATCAAGGTGTGAACTGAAAGCAGCCTTAGTCCAACCTGAGTAGTCCTGGAAACTGAATACACTCGGCTCTAGGACAGGATGAGGACCTGAGTCCAATGTTGCCAAAGGCCCATTCACACCATCTGCCACCATACTCTTGTGTCTTGGTCTGACCCTCGTGTGTAACAGTTTTGGCATCTGCCCCTCCCGATCGTAGCCCAGCATGACATCAACGTACTTTGCAAATTTCACAGTGGTTGCATTCCGAGGCACGAACCCGGTGTGGAACTGAATCTGGAACATCTTCATGGAGGCCATCTGTCAAGAGAAACAAACATGAGATCCTGCATACTGAGGAGGATAAAAACCAAATCCTCAGGTCACAGAAAATATCCTCCCCCTTAAGAATGACAGGTGTCAAGTCACAGGAAGACAGTTCACGTTTAACAAGCTCTGAGAAAATCTCTGCTCTCGCGCACTGCTCCACGTACTGGGGACACACAGGACTCAGGGCTAATGCCCTCGTGCCACATGCTGGGGGTGGGGGGTGGGATCAGTGGGAGGTGAGGGGCCTGAGAAGCTATCTGTGTGAGTAGAGGGCCTGTGGTGGGGTATCCCCAAGGCCAAAGCCCAGCAAAGGCCCCAAGAGACTACAGTCCTGTAATGATCTTGCAGGAAGGTCCAGACTTCTCAGGCTAAAATCCCAAGCCTTGTGCTCCATGGAGGGTGCTGGGGACCACAAAGGCAGTCATTGCATGAAAGCTAATCATGCTCACCAAATACCCAGCTGGACCCAGGATCTACCACGACAATTGACAGGGAGCCAGAGTGGCACAAGTCAGGCACCAAGCAGCCCCTGCAGCCTCCCCAGAGAACCTAGCAGGCCCAGAGTCACTTACCTTGGCCTGCAGCCTTCCTCCCAGGGTGGACCTTGCATGATAAATTATAATGAGCACATCTCCTTGCACTGTTGTGCCCAGGGGAATGACCGCTCTGCCATCCTCAATTTTAAATTCCCTAAAGGACAGAATAATGAGAAATTGTTCACTTAATAGAAAGTATAACATTCTAATGAAAGAGTGAACTTCGAAAAACCATGAGCTACAGCTAGAATTCTGAGATCTTCTCAAGTATAATATCAAGCACTTAAAACCCACAAGTTCTCTGGATGACCATGGTACCAAACTACCTGCCACTGCCACTGCATTTCCAAATGCATCTGCCTCAGCAAGCATCTGTCCACGTCTTGACTGAGTTCTTCACAAGTTTTCCAGAGGAGTCAGAAGACTGAGGTTTGACATTCTTGTGTGAGGAGGCCCCTCATGCAGACTCACCTCATCTTGTCATACTCCTGGGATGTGCTGGCCACACGTTCGCCTCCCACGTAGACCTCACAGAAGGGCCTGCAGCCGCTCCTCTGCTTGCTGAACAGCGGCACCGGCGTCATGGCGACAGCCTTCAGCAGGATGGGCTTGCTGTGGGGCGTGATGGGCTCCTCTGCCACCATGTCACAGATATACTCAATGTACCTGGGGACAGACAACGATAGAACTTTTCTCCTTTCAAATTTAAGGACTTAATGTGATAAAATTCCCTTAAAGCAACGTTTTAGTTATTCTTCACGAATCTGAAGTTATAATTTTCAGTCAGTTCAAATTTTTTTTGCTTTTGCCCAGGCTGGAGTACAGTGGAGTGATCATAGCTCACTGTAGCCTTGAATGCCTGGGCTTAAGCGATCCTCCCGCCTCAGCCTCCCGAGTAGCTGGGACTACAGGTGTGAGCCACCAGCCTGGCCTGAAATATTTTTAAATTTCCTGAGACTTCCTCTTTTACTCATAGGCTATTTACAAATAAGTTGTTTAATTTTGAAATATTTAGAGACTTTTCCATGTATCTTTCTGATATTGATTTCTAGTTTTATTCCATTATGGCCTGAGAACATATTTTACATGATTTCAATTTTTAAAAATTTGTTGAGGTTTACTGGCCCAAAACATGATCTTGTTTGGTTGAATGCTCCATGGGCATTTGAAAGAAATGTTTATTTTTCTGTTGCTGGGTAGAATGTTCTATAGGAGTCAGGTAAGTTTAGTGGGTTGGTGGGACAGTTCAGTTCTTCTGCGTCCTTGCTGATTTTCTATCTACTTGTTCTACTGAGAGAGGAACGTTGAAGTCTGCATTATAAATACGAATCTATTTCTCCTTTCAATTCTATCAGTCTGTTGCTTTATAACTTAAGAATCCATTTTATCTGCTATTGATACAACAACTTTGAATTCCTCACGGCTAGTGTTTCCATGGTGCATCTTTGTAGCACACAACTCCAGGGTGTCTGTCTCCCACCTCATGTGTGGTGTTCATGCCCTTGTATAATGTCCTCTTGGGAGCAGCAACTTGCTTCTGATCAACAAGAGGTGAAGGATGCCACTTCTGTGATGAGGGAGCACTCCGTCCTCGCAGGAGGCTTGTTCTTGAGGCTCTCCTCGAAGGCCTAGGCAATAGGAAACTGTGGGCAGCCTTCAGGACTAGAGGATGTGTCTAGCTGATGGTCAGCAAGAAGCCAGGACACTCAGTGCTTCAATCACAAGCAATTGGATTCTGCCAACAACCTGAGTGAGCTTGGAAGCAGATTCAAAAACGCAGGAAGAATAGGATTTCTCAGAGAGTCAGCTTGGCCAACACCCTGACCAAGAGAAGAGGACCTAACTAAGCATCAAGTGCCCAGATCTCGACTGATGGAAACAGTGTGAGAACAAATGCACGTGGTTTCAAGCCATGAAGTGTGTGTTGGAGTTTGTCACGTAGTAAATGATAACTAATACAACCTTCCTCCACCATTTTATTTTTAACCTATCTTTACCTTAATGTTTAAAGGGGAGTTGTGGCAAACAGTGCATGGTTGGGCCTTGCTTTTTTATCCAATATGGCAATCCCTTTCCTTTAACTAGTTTTCTCAGGCCATTCACGTTCAATCTGAGTAACCGACATAGCTGGATTGAAATCCACCACCTTGCTAGTTGTTTTCTACTTGTTCCATCTGTTCTTAGCTTCTCTTTTCTTTTTCTTTTTTTGCCTTCTCTTGGATTAATTAAGCATTTTTTATGCTTTCACTTTATTTCTTCTATTTACTTATTAATTATAACACCTAAAAAAAAATCTGTATTGGTTGTCCTACGGTTTCTGATACTTTGTAATTCACACCCTTCTTTTTCTACATGGATACATCTTTTTCCTCTGGCTACCTGCAAGATTTTCTCTGTGTTCAACTGCAGCAGGTTGAACTAGTGTGATATGCCAAGGTAGGTGTTTGATGTGTTTCTTTTGTTTTCAGCCCTGCTTGGTGTCCTCTGAGCTTCTTGGATTTGTGGATTGGTATCCTGTCATTGATCTGGGAAAATTCTCAGCCATTATTTCTCCAATGCTCTACCTCCCCATTCTGGGATTCCAGTTTTGAGTATATTGGACCGTCTGAGAGGCTTGGCAGCTACTAGATGCTCAGCTCCTCTCCCCTATGCCTTCTCCCTGTGTTTCAGTTTGAGTAACACCTGCCAGTGTGCCTTCAAGGTCACTGATTTATGCCTTGGCTGTGCTGAGTGCATCCTCATTTCTGGCATTTCCATTTGACTCTTCTTGGAGTCTCCATCTCATCTACATTATTAGGGTCTTTGGCACCTTGATCATGATATTTTAACCTTCCTGTCAAAGTCCCAACGTGCTGCTTTGTTGCATCTGTTCCCTTGAGGGGCAGAAGGGAAGATCCATGTCAGGCCTGTGCCTCCCTCTCTGGTCTGTCCCGTGAGTGCCCCATGGAGACAATGGAGAAAGAGCCTCAAGAGGGCAGGGGCTCTGACATGTCCCGCCAACCCCAAGGCTCCACTCACCCGCTGAGGCACACATGGCCCTCACTGACCCGACACTCTCTGGCCTCCAGTGATGTCTACCCTGACAGCAAGTACTTGTGTCTCTCCCGACAGGTGCCTGGCTCCCCTTAGATTTGGGGCCAGCTGATGGCGCTACAACCTCAGTCCCCTGATAGGGATGAAGTTAAGTCATGAATTTGAAGTGGGTCTGGCCAGTTGTCAGGGGAGCCACACTCTGCATGCCTCTCTGCAACTCTGAGGAAGAAGCCCAGACACACAAAGGGAAATGAGACTCTGTGGTTCTCAGACACCCTGCTGAGCAGGGCCCTGAGGCAGTAGGCATAGCTCAGGGGCCCCTGGCACATGTGGAATAAGAGAGCATACGTAGCCGGGCATGGTGGCTCATGCCTGTAATCCTAGCACTCTGGGAGTCCGAGGCAAGCGGATCGTTTGAGCTCAGGAGTTCGAGACCAACCTGAGCAAGAGTGAGACCTCCGTCTCTACTAAAAAAATACAAAGAGGGCCGGGCGCAGTGGCTCAGGCCTGTAATCCTAGCTCTCTGGGAGGCCGAGGTGGGCGGATTATTTGAGCTCAGGAGTTTGAGACCAGCCTGAGCAAGAGTGAGACCCCGTCTCTACTAAAAATAAAAAGAAACTAATTGGACAACTAAAAATATACAGAAAAAATTAGCCGGGCATGGTGGCGCATGCCTGTAGTCCCAGCTACTCGGGAGGC
>CAUYSK010051700.1:0-24936 GCA_963575035.1 Avahi laniger | reverse complement strand
TCTGGACAACTAAAAAATATATGTATATAGAAAAAATTAGCTGGGCATGGTGGCACATGCCTATAGTCCCAGCTACTTGGGAGGCTGAGGCAGAAGGATTGCTTGAGCCCAGGAGTTTGAGGTTGCTGTGAGCTAGGCTGACGCCACGGCACTCACTCTAGCCTGGGCAACAAAGCGAGACTCTGTCTCAAAAAAAAAAAAAAAAAAAAAAAAAAGAGACAGAGGTCCAGAGTTGAAAGTGCAGAAGTAGGCAGGACCAGAAAATGAAAAACCTCATAGGCCATGTTGAAGAGTCTACATGGCTAAGCAGTTTAATTATTTTTAAGCAAGGGCAATATTGCCAAATCTTTGTTTTCAAAAGGATCCCCTGAGATGAATAGGGAAACTGCACTGGAAAGATGAATGGCTGAAGGCAAGGAGATGGCTTAGGTCACTGGGAAACATAGCCAGTGACTACTGAAGTCAAATAAATACCAACATGGTGTGGGCAGAGTGAGAAATCAGAGTTAAATTTGGGACAAGATTAAGTGTGAAGCCTCTGTTGCCAATTCAGGTGAAGCTGCCAGAAAGCAGTCACTTATTGTATGAAAACCCCAAACAAACTATGGGAAAGAGATACAGATTTGATTATACAGATATAATCGAGGCCATGTGAGTAGGAAAGATCAAAAGATTTTGAAAGCAAAATGAATTAAAGATCATACTCAAAAGGGTTCCTGTTAATCACTTTAGTACAGTTTAGTGCCACAAACTGTACTAAAGACTGGGGCTACAAAGCCAAGGAAATCACTGTCTCTACCTTTAGAGCTCACAACCTGGCTGTAAAAACATAATAGCAGAAATTGGCAAGCCCCATGAAGACAACATATAGGGAGTCACAACAGAGTATAATTTAGATTAAGGAAGAAAGAAAAGCTCCTGTGAGAGCTCAGGTGCTTCTGCAATAGTCTGGGCAAGAAAATACAAAGTAAGTGAATTTAATTTGTATGCGAGGGGCAGAAAAATATGGTCTCAGTCTCAATCTATCACTAGATTAGAATGGGAAAGGTATTAGGAAAGAGAGGAAATTACCTAGTTTTTCTGCCTGAATGAAGGAGTCCTTATCATTAAGATGGCCAAGAGCAGATTTGGGGTATCGTCATGATTCAGTTTTGGACACACTGACTCTGACAAGATGCTTAAGCAACATTCAGTTAGACAGATGTATGCCTCCCCAAAAAGCATTTCAAGAAGCAAGTAAAGGCTTGCTAGGAAAGTCAAGTAAAAGGGAGGCTAAAATGTCCAATGAATTTCACACTAGGGGTCACTAGTGACTTTAACGAGGAGAACAGGGCCGAAATGGTGATGAGAAGAAAAGCATCCAGAAAACATGGATGAACAGGGCCGAAAAGGTGATGAGAAGAAAAGCATCCAGAAAACATTTCTGTGTAAATCACTCTTGTGCCATCTGGCTACAGAAATGTGGAAGGATAGATAGGGAGTAAGTGCAGCAGGATGTGTGAAGAGGCTTTCATTTAAGGGCAGGAGAGTTATAAGTGAAATCCAGGAAAGAAGGAAGAGTAGATAGAATTAGTTGAAGATGCAAATGAGAAAAACAAATCAATAAAGCAAGGCTCTAAGGCAGAAGGCAACACACTCTGTGACACTTACTGTAGAGAGACTGGCTTTTGATGGAAGAAAGGAGATTTTGTTACCAGGAAGGAAGGAGAGAAAAGAGTACCTCTGCAGATAGATTTAAAAGATGATCTTGACTCTTAGCAAAGATTTCTTGCAGGTTTGGTTGAACTACTGTTTAAAACTATTTACTGTTTCAAACAACTATTAAAAAAATATTTGATAAGGGTCAAGCATAAGCAAGCAGTCAAAATCCTATAGCAGTAGTCAAAGTATCTTCAGGACTAGCTCTTCCAGCATGCCAATCAGTAACACCACCACCTGCAGCCCCTAGTACCTGGCATACAGCAGGCACACATCAGTACTACACTGCTGAGTTCTGTACTGCTTCTTGGAGGAAATCAGACTTCTGGCTTTTATATCTTTAGTATCAACAGACTCATAAGACCAAAATTTCACAAAAAGGCCAATTTTCATCACCTTAAATCTCTCTTTTAACACCATCACACTAGCTTTTCTGGAAGTTTATAAATAGTTTGACTTCGCTAAAAACTGTTATTTTTTAAAGTCCTCCATGACACACTTAAAACTCCAGTTCCATAAACACCATATTCTGCTACCGAGTAGCTCTGATAACTTGCTGTTATCTATGAGATACAGCATGCATTCTTTTTACTGTTACCTGGTCCGACAGAAGGGTAATTTACAAACACTCATTTCAAAGGTCAAAAACAATCTCTCAACATACCTCTGTCTAATTTGGTCCAATTTTTCAGGATCCGTAATAATCACTTGTACACCAAGTTTCATTTTTGTTTTTTGCAGGCTGAAGTCAAGGCAAGCAATTTTTGCATTAACTATTCTCTTGGGCATGCCTGTAATTGAACATGATATTGATTTCCTTTACAGTGAGTATAATAAGGCTCTGTTTCATAAAATACAACTATCGTTAAAAGCATGATGAACAGTAGCATAAAGATATTGAATTACATACATAATACAAACTTAAATAATAACTTTAGAGAAATTTAATGGTATTAAATGTACATTATTTCATTTACATTCATTCAAACATGTTATATGTGTTTTCAGTTACAAAAAGATGTAGTGTATGCAACCCCCAAAAAGCTAGTTTTAACCTGTAGTAATCTCATTCTATAACCAAATCCTGAACCAACCTTACCTTGGGATCCCACCACACAGTTGAGTGCATAGCCACTGATCAGCATACTCTCCATCTGACTTCTCCCGTGGGCTTTCAGAATATTAACAGAATTGACTGGATATCGGGGATGGCCCCTTATATCTGTGTACTTAACAGCAAGTACAGCATCTACTACCATATTGGCAAAGAAATCACCATTTCTAAGTCAACAGTTAAGGATAAGACATGGAAGAGATAAAGGGTACAACTGAAAATCAAGGGTAATTTGAAGGAACTTACTTTTAGTAATCTCATTCGTCAAACAGCATTATTTATGCCATCAAAATGCTACATTATTTATCACTATCTGTAATTTATGTCATGCTTACACATGCTTTATATTACCTTTTCACCCTAGAAAACCAGGAAATGCAACAGGCAGTTCCAGTACAGCATCGCATCTCTAATGCAACATCAATTTGCATAAAATCGGTATTTTAGATTTTACTGCATAAAAAACACAAAGTCTTATTTTTAAAAAGCCTAAACTTTATTGGACCAACACAAGGATACATTCCAATGATTTTGGAAGACATTGATGTCTTAGCAGCATTAATCAGGCAATCTCTTCCAAGTTCGTCTGTGTTAATAATGAGGTTTTCACTGATATAACGCACTGCTTCCCTTTTTAAAGTACAGGAGAGAAAAACACTTATAAATTCACTACTCAAACCTTTTGCTTTCATCATGTTTAACATGTAGTGTCAAAATGTCATAGGCAGTATCCTTCTGTTCAGCCATTTCATATAGAAGGAGGACACCAAAAAAATCATCCCTCTTCAGATCATGGCAATTTTAATCTATCCCATAAGCATAGCCACTAAAATCTATCATTAGGAGAAAATGTGGTAGTCAAATGGGAAAGAGATACTGGCCCTAGTTCTTACTTCAAATATTGCTACTTAAATGCTAAAATACAACCTTTTCAAATTAAAATTTGGTCATTAATGAAAACATTAACAGAACAGCCTGTTTACAACTATTACATCAAGTAAAAAAATTTTCTCTGAATGCAAAGAATCTTACTTGCAAGCAAGTCGATAGCCACTAATAACTGATGTGGGATGAATTTTCTGTTTGACTAGTTCATCTGCATTTTTTAGAAGTTCTGCTGCAATAATAACCTGTCAAGAAAACATTCATTGCTCTAAGTGCGCCTGACATTCAATATATGCAATGCATATGTAAAAACAACACTGTAATGGTCAGATATTATTAACCAGAATGGTGATGAAATGAATAAGTCGTTATTAGAAACTTGGAAAAAGAGAACTCTACAAAGCACATTAAGTTCTCACTGAACTTCATCAATAGATTCTTAGAAACTGCAACTTCAAGCAGAACAACATACAGTAGGTCCTTGAATACTGTTATGTAGATGATGGAAAAAAAACTGGTTTTGTTACATGTCATCTCTAAAGTCACAGTTTCTAAGAATCTATCAACAACTTCAGGGAGGACTCATGAATTCTAATTGCAAATGGCCAAAACAGGATGGGAGCCAGAAAATGTTCTGGCTAAGAAACTAGTTCAGCAGTACAATAGAACATATTCACCTTTAAAGATTAAGTTCTCGGTAGAGGTTAAATCAAGAGCCTGACTCTTCATACGATTTTTATTAGGCTATTTGGTTTATTACAAATACTGTTCTTAACACTAAAAACTAATTTTTAATTAAAAAGCTTTTTAAAATCCCATCAGCTGCTTTTGGGGAAACTGAATTACTTTCTCACACTTCCATTTTAAATTCCTGAGATTACTGTCAGTATTTATTTATTTATTTTTTGAGACAAAATCTCACTCTTGTTGCCTGGGCTAGAGTGCCATGGCGTCAGCCTAGCTCACAGCAACCTCAAACTCCTGGGCTCAAGCAATCCTTCTGCCTCAGCCTCCCAAGTAGTTAGGACTACAGCCATGTGCCAGCATGCCTGGCTGATTTTTTCTATATATTTTTAGTTGTCCAGCTAATTTCATTCTATTTTTAGTAGAGACAGGGTCTTGCTCTTGCTCAGACTGGTCTCAAACTCCTGAGCTCAAATGACCCACCCGCCTTGGCCTTCCAGAGTGCTAGGATTACAGGCGCCCGGCCTACTGTCAGTATTTAATATGTAAGAGTACTTTTTCCCCAAACTGGTAAAATTTTCTCCTGTAGATAATTATAAAAATTTTAGAAATTTCCAAGTCTCAGGTGGTGAGAGAAATACAGGAAGAGAAATACAAAACTTTACAAAAACCATAAAAAACTTGTGTGATGCATGACTATTGTCATAGTTGAGGGGGGAAAAAAAGCCCTCAAAACTTGTTAACACCAACATTTAATGGGACTTATGTTAAATGACCTCATTTCTTTCCTAAACTGTACAGACTAGCTACAACCATCAATTTTCAAATGTTTCTGAATCACTACCTGAAAAATTTAATTTTCCCTTCTTAAATATGTAACTTTTTCCTGACTCAGAGCAAATGATTCACTCATGGCTTCGACTCTCTGAATTATTTTTTTTTAAAAGAAAAATGGCCATTCTTTAGCCACTCTACCAGACTACCCACCACTGAGGTAGTACCATCTCCAACTTCTTTGTCTTGCAGATCAGCCAGCTCACAAAGAACTTTGGCTGCAGGATGTTCCACCTCCAGTAATTTCAGGATGGTTGCACCATCATTAGTAATGGTTACATCCTAGGAAAATCGCAGGAAAAAAATGACAAAATAAACCACTTACAGAAATTAACACAGGCCCATTAAGATACACATTCACCTTTAATAACAACTTCCAGGATTCTGATCAAAACAAATAATTAACACAACAATGTATTTAAGATCTTTTTTTTTTTTTTTAGGCAACCAACACAACCGGTGTACTTACACCAATATCATCCACCAACATTTTATCCAAGCCAACTGGACCAAGAGAACTTTTCACGATGTTAGCAATAGAAGCTGCAGCCATAACTGTAAATAATCAATGTACAAAAAATGAAATCAGAAAAACCCACAGCTCTAAAGGACAATCGTTTAAGCCTAAAGAAAACGAAGACTCCCAAGAGCCCCTGAATTTTCCCAATCTACAAATTTGTCCTATTTAAAAAATCGCCTATTAGAAGTCTAGTTGGGAGAGAACGAGTAAAATTCATCTTGAGTACAAAGTACATAGCTACATAAAATAGCCACAATTTCATGCTCTACTACTACATACAGGGGAAAAAAAAAGTTATATTTATCAACCTTTTCCTTCATTTCCTTGGTTTTTTTCATTGAATTAGCATAATCTCTTATCTGTGACATTAAAAAAACAGTAGTTGAATGGAGAAGGTGCTTTAACTTAAAACTTAAAAATCTGTTCAATTAAAAAAAATGAGCAATCTGTCCAAAATCAGTAAGCTCGAAAGGCATCCATGACTTTAAAGTATAAATGCTCCACCAGCCACACTGAATTATAGAAAAGAGAGGAAAAAAAAAGAATAAAGCGTAAAAGCTCTCAAGAGAGGCTCAACAACGACAACAAATGCTTTGCAAATCCGTATTAATCTTTACTACGGTAAATACACACACTTGACATTTCATCACATAATTTTACCACAAGAAACTGTCAACGATAGATGGGGTAAAGATTGGATCTGGACATCCGGGGCCCCGACATCGACTATAGTTGATAACCAACAGGGTATATATAATTCGCAAGACACCTAAATTCTGTCGCCATTTGTTCATCTGCAAAATGAGCAGCTGAATCTAGGTCTTTTCCCGTTAATAGTTATAAAACAAAGCCCAAAGGTTGAGACAAACGCTCCACCTAGTTGGAATCGGAACAAAAGGGGATTCGAGGCGTGGCTGGCACGCGTCAGTGCGGGAGACTCGCTTTTCAGGCGCAGGAGCTCTTTTCCAACCGCCGGCCTCGGACGCCCACGCCCTTGCCCGGCAGCTCTCGAAAACGTGCAGCGCTCTCAGGATCCTTCCCCTACGGCAAGAGAGCGCTACAGCTCCGCCCAGCCCCGCGAGAGCAGCGGGTAAGTCGGCTCAGGCCGCGGGTCCCTCCGAGGCCCTTTCTGCCGGGGATGAGAAGGAAACGTGAGAGGAAGGCAGCTCGGGCCGGCCGACCTGGCTGAGAGCTCGGCGCGCACAGCCCGCGGGCCCGGCACAGGCCTCACCCGCCCTTACCGTTCTGGGAGCGGATTGCCTCCCCAGTGCTGCGGTCCCCGAACACGGACAAAGGCCCCTCCATCTTCGCGGCAGGGTATACGTCGAATTTTACTCACGCCGCGGGCACCAACTATCTCGGTTCCTCAGCCGAGCGGTGGCCACTACAACGCTGGCGACGGCGTGGAGCGGACCAGAGTGACGCCGCGGGGGCTGCTGGGTAACACCGTTCCGCTCGCTTCCCCGCTCCGGCCGCGAAGCATGGCGGGAAAAAGGAAGGGGCGGGGGAAGGAAGGGAAGAAAATATACCGGAGGAGACCGGAAAAGGGCTGGCTCTGTATTTTTGTCCAATTAGAGAGCGGATGAGAAGAGCGCTAAAGCGGAGAACGGAAGTCAGGAATTCCGAGACCTTTGGGAGGAAGAAAGTGCTCGGCTGAACGTCCGGCTCAGACAAGGCTGCGCATGCGCGTTCGGACATTCTAGCGCATTCTAGAAAAGGTGGTCGGAAGGGCGCAGCTTGAAGTTGGGGTGCAGTGGGAGGGGCCGGGCCGGAGCTGCAGTTACGAACGAATCTCACGTTTTAGTTTTATTCTCTCTTCCTTGTCCTCCTTACATGCTCGTTGGGGGCGCATGACGCAAGTCAGCGGCTTTGTTCCAGGGCTAAGGAGCATAAATTGGGCCCGAACCTGGGTGGGATGGGGCAGTTTTTCCTGTGAGCCTTTTGGGAAAATTTTTGGTCCGCGGAAGACAACCACGCCCTCTTGAGGACACCCCATTTCTTCCCGGTGCTCAGTTGGGCCGTGTATACCTGACTGTCACGAGTCTTAAGCTCTGCGACTTGAGGACGCAAATGTGGTGACATGACGTTGTGCGTGCCCGTAATGTCGCGCAAAGTGTTGCCCACAACTAATGGGATCCCGCCCCATGCCCCGTGGCGTTGCTGCAAGGCGCTTTGGCGTAAGCGATGATTGGCGGGGGGCGCGGTGAACAGATGGCTCGCTCGGCCACTCAGCGGCCGGGGGCTTGTTAGTTCCGGGTCGAGAGCGGCTCTCGCGGGGAGGGCTCGGTGACCGCGAGTCAAAGGCTTTTTCTCTCAATTGACGTGGCTGCGGCCGGCAGCAGCTGAGGCGCCCGTGAGAAACAGGAGGCAAGGCTCTGCCCGAGATCGTCTCGGCGATGGCGCTTCGGTCGCGGCTCTGGGAGTTGCTGTCGGTTTGCAGGAACCCGGGTAACTAATCTTGCCCCACTTCTCTCGGCTTACCCCCAGGGTTTGCACGATAAAAATTGATGAGCGAGTCCTATTTTATAGTCGACGAACGCTACCGAAAAGTAAACGCGCTAAGAGCACTGTGGTAATAGGGGATCAAGGACCAGGGTCAGTGATGACTGCACCCTGCGGACAAGCATATAGTTCATGCTTCTTGCAGGGCCCGAAAGTCGGGGGAGTGCATGGGGACAGAGGTTAGAGCATGTTCCTGTTCTGTCCGTTTTAGTAATTTTTAAAGTTCCGTGTGGTCCTTTCCATTTCTTAGAATGTAGGTTGGCAGCCCTCTCAACCAGTTCCAAGCCGACAGTGAAACCTGAAGTGGACCCTCAGGACAATGAAGCTGTTGCCCCAGAGTTCACCAACCGGAACCCCCGAAATCTGGAGCTCTTATCTGTAGCCAGGAAAGAGCGGGGTTGGGGGACAGTGTGGCCCTCCCGTGAGTTCTGGCACAGGTAAGTAAGGCCGCTTGTGATTGACGGACAGAATAGCGCATGGTACCCTGCAGATGGTTTGGGTTAACTCATTCAGCCGACGTGCCAGTCACTGCCCGAGACTCCTCTTCTCTCAGGGAAGCTGACGTGCGGTGGGTAGAAGCAGGGTTAGCGGAGGGGCTGGAACAAACAATAGGTGTCATGGAGAAAATGTAAACATGGTGTTAGAGGAGGGGACTGAGTGCCTAGGAAAAGTTGAAATCTGAAAGATAGGAAGAAGGCAGGTCACCTGCCAGAAAGAGCATTCCTAGCAGAGGAAACAGCTGGGATGGGAATGAACTTGGTGCATTTGAGGAACTGAAAGGCCCGTGTATCTGCAGCTCAGTGAGCAAAGGGGTCAATGGCCTAAGATGAAAGTGGAGGGGCAAGTAGGAGATGTTTTATCTGATCTCAGAGGCAGGATACTAAATTACCACCATGCTGCAGCATATAGGTGTTTATCTGTTGCTTATCTGCTTGGTGAGGATTTGTTAGAAGATTTCTTAAGGACTATATCAAGTTATAAAAGCAAGTTGGAAATCATAACTGTGTGATGTATTTATTCAACAAACATTGGGCCTCTGTCACTTGCTAAGCATTATGCTAGATGTAGGAAATACAAAGATAAAGTAGGTGTCATTCCTGTTCCTAAGGGTCTTAACAATTTCATAGTGCAAGGTGGAATAGGAATAATAATGTATTACAGTTGCTGTGATATATTTTTACTTAGAGTATATAGGAAGGAGTCAAAGGGAGTAGGCAGGTCAATTTTGAATAATCTGTATCTTAAGTCTAAAAATCTTTTGAAACACCAAACCTATTACTTGCACGTAATATTTAGATCATTTAAAGAATTAGAGACCCATTTTTTTCCCCTGTGTGTTCTATTCACAATATTATCAGTAAAGAATTGTGGAATATTAGAGTAGGAAATTACCTTAGAGATAATGAATCCTGCCCCTTCATTAAACATGGTTTAAGACAAGGGTCAGCATTGGCCAAAGTTGGTTTGCAAGCTAAAAAATTGTATTTATATGTTTTTAAAAAGTTGAAAAAAATCAAAAGAATAATACTTTGTGATATGTGAAAATTATGTAAAAATCAAATTTCATTGTCCACAAAGAAAGTTTTCTTAGAACCATGTCTATTCTCATTTGTTTATGCATCACCTAGCTGTTCTAGCACTACAGTGACTGAGTTGAACAGTTTCAACAGACTGTATGGCCTACAGAGCCTCAAATACTTAGTATCTGGCCCTTTACAAAAAAAGGTCATTGGTTTAAGAGATTGAGATTTTTACCAGAGCCACAGCAAAACCAAGAGTAGAACCCACATTTCCAAATCCAATGATTTTTCAATTTCACATTACAGTCCTAGTGAGACTCTTCTAATTTGGGTGTTTTCTTGAGCTTAACTTTTTGAAGTATATATGTTATAAAATCCAAAAGGGAATACATTTTCTTGTGTATCCTTCTAGAAATAGCCTATGTACATGAGCATAAACTTTTGTTTTTTAAAATCATAAATCTTAACATACCGTAAACACTTTTCAGTGTCTTGCTTCACCATCCCCCTCAACCCCAGCAAGCACACACTTAAAAGTATATCTTGGAGATCCTTCATGGTGGTTAGGAGCATTGGCTCTGGGGCCAAACTCTGGAACTTAAACCCTGGCTCCATTACTTACTAGTTATAATTTTTTTCAAGTTACCTAACCTTTCTATGTCACTTTCTGCAGCCTTAAAAAAAAATGGAAATGATAATTACATTATTTTAAGACACAAGCTGTATCTGTAAACAATTAGGACAGGCCTGGCATGTAAGTGCTCAGTAAATATTAGCTGTTGTTAATCATCATCATAACGTGCTATTTCATCCTTTTTAGTAGCTTTATAGGCTATGATTCCCTACTGATGATTATCTTTTATGATTAAAGTGTTGCCATGAATTGTCTTGTCCATGCTTTTTATCAGTGAGATTAGGCATGTTTTCATGGGTTTAAGAACTATTAATATTTTTGTTTCCTGTGAACAGTTCAGATACTTTGGTCATTAAGTTATTGGTCATTTCTTATTGATTATAGGAGGCTTTTTACATATTATATAAATCAGTCCTTTTTTTTTTTTGAGACAAGGTCTCATTCTGTTACCTAGGCTGGAGGGCAGTGGCGCAGTCATAGCTCATTGCACCCTCACTCCTAGGCTCAAGCGATCTTCCTGGCTCAGCCTCCTGAGTAGCTGGGACTACTGTGCATGACCACACCTGGGTAATTTTTTTTCTTTTTTGTAGAGATGGGGTCCCACTGTGTTGCCCAGGCTGGCCTCAAACTCCTGGGCTCAAGTGATCCTCCTGCCTTGGCCTCCCAGAGTGCTGCGCTTATAGGCATGAGGCACTGTGCCCAGCCTAATCAGTCTTTTCAACAATATAATATAAAGTTTAAAATATTTTTTCTGTTTTTTGACTTCATTTTACTATCTTTTTAACCACGCAGAAAACTGTACCCATCTTTTATAAAAGCCATATTACATGGTTTGATACCATATTTAAATAGGCTGACCTTACTTCAAGATTATAACAAAATTCTCCCACATTTTCTTCTAGTATTCTTATGATTTCAGTTTTTACACTTAAATTTTTGCTCCACCATACATTTATTATATTTTGATGTTAGCTGGAAAATAAAGGCATAGAGTAAGTATCCTCATCCAGTGTACAGTCAGCAACTTAGCTCTGTCTCTTTAAATCCCTTTTTGAAGTAGATGTGTAAATAAATAAAACTCAGCTCTTCAGAAATGATAAATTTCTCCTTGATACTTGAGGTTAAGTGGAAATATTTGGTTGATTGTTATTGAAGATATTCTCATAAAGGCAGAGAAAAACATTTTTCCCAAGAAAAATCCAGGTTAAATATGTTGAAGTAAATCAGCCAAACACTCTGAGAAATATTTAGGCAAATGCGAAAAGTATTAACCTCAAGTAGCTTAAGTTTAAGATAGATAGATTCTTTTATGATTTTATCCTCTTCTCATCCCATTTAGGTTGCGAGTTATAAGGACTCAGCATCATACAGAAGCACTCGTTGAGCATCGAAATGGCCAGATTGTGGTTTCAGCATCCACTCGTGAATGGGCTATTAAAAAGCACCTTTATAGTACCAGAAATGTGGTGGCTTGTGAGAGTATAGGACGAGTGCTGGCAGAGAGATGCTTAGAGGCAGGAATAAACTTCATGGTCTACCAACCAACTCCTTGGGAGGCAGCCTCAGAATCGGTATTTGTGTTTTCATGTACTTATTTTAAAGATACTGTGTTAATTCTTGACATTAGATACTTACATAATATACAGACTGCATTTACCAATTGCTTTCCATGTGTCAGAACCTTTGGTGAGTACTGACAGCGTTACCTCATTTAATCTTCACATCAATCCCTAGGATAAGAACTGGTATACATATTCTATACATAAATAAACAGAGGCTGAGTTGCCTGGAGTTGGTTTGTGGTGGATTTCAAATCCAGAATGACTGATTCTGTATTCTGTGATGTCAGCCACCCTACTTAGTGTTCATATGTTGATATCTTGTCCATATAATATTTTTAAATGCTGATCTTTGACACCTCTACGTGTCCTTTTTTCTTACCTATTGTCAGTATTAAGATCACTGTTTGAGAAACAGTGTAGGCTGGAAAGTTAGCAAGAACAAATCAGCTTATTTCTCTGTCTCTTGGAAAGTGAACTTTTTATTTTCAGCTTACTTGCGGTGTTGACTTAATCTTTTCCTTTTTTCTGATCTTCAAAACCAGATGAAACGACTACGGAGTGCCATGACAGAAGGTGGTGTGGTTCTACAGGAACCTCGGAGAATCTATGAATAAGATAGAAACACTAATTGTTCTGAATGTGATGAAACTATCAGCTGCTACAGCCACCAAAAGAACATCTGGAAGAACAACCAGCTTGCAAGTTTATAGCAATAATGTCATGGTGGAATATTATTTGTAGTTAAGGTCATAACCCCTTCTCCTTGTGTGTGTGTGTGTGTTTTTTAATCAAGGGCTAAATTATTCCCCTCTCTTGGACATGAGAGAAGTATCTAAGAAAAGCAGTCACCAATTATAATGAACTTTGAAAGATAAATTAAAAGTTGTTTATCAGTTATAAAATAAAGGCATATTATGAACTCTTATTTTCTGGTTATATGAAATTTTCTTTGCTTTCGAGCTCACTGTGGCAAGAGTACACACAAGGTTTATGTAAAGCACTTATTAGCATGTTTGGCTCATGGTTAGTGATCCCAATAAATGACAGTTTGCTACTCAGGGTGTTGGGGTATTTTTTTTAAATAGGAAACGGCAATATCAGTCTAAGCTTATTATAAACAGTATGTGAAGGTAGAAAGAGGCACATGCTAACCTCACCTGGGCTCTTGGTTCCCAACATAGAAACAAATTTGAAAGAAGAATGGTGTGCCATGAGTAACTGAAATCAAAAGTGGAAACGGACAGGGCGAGTGTGTGCTCAACTTGCGATGACGCGAACATTTATTAGGTCGGAGATGAAGCTTGAAGTCCATGCAAGTTAATCTAAAATTGGAGGCTGGGTTGATGGGAACCATGGCAATTCTCAGAAATGAGTTGATTAAATCGAAGAAAGGTGTTAACTTTCTGGCTACTTGATAAGTGTGAGAAGGAAGAACCTGTAGACAGTTAAGAGCATTATCTTCCAAATTTTTAAATGTATATCCCAATTATACATCTATTTAGAAGTACAATATGTTACCACTGCCAATTTGGGTATTCAATATGATATTTTAAAAAGACAAATCTGTATGCACCAACATTTTTTTAAAGTATCATTGGTTCTGAGAGGGCTTCAGAATCCAGTGGTCTAATAGCCTTTTGATCAATAAATATCCCAGTGGAGACATTTAAAAGTGTGTAGTTCTAATATTTTCTTCCTTTACCTTAAGGATTAATTAGAGCACCTTAACTTTGAGGACTAAGGTTCTAGGAGGCTGTTGAAATGGAAGTGTGGAATTCAAGGGAGGACATTGTAAGGAAGACCATGGACTAGTGGCTTTGGAAAGTGACAGTAACAAAAATTGGGTTCACCTGTAAAGGATGCTGTACTGTAGGCAGGGATTTCTGCAAGGAGTAGAAGTGCACTAGATAATCTCTGGCACCAAGGATTCCTTTAAGGGGCAATTCTTGAGGCTTCGTGTGGGAAGTGTGATACAAGGTGTCAAGACAGTGGTGAAGTGGATGAAGTGAGGAAAAAGATGTGGGGGGCGCAGTAGGGGAAGGCGGGAAGACACCAATATTGGCGTTGACAGAGAAGTTGCGGAGAGGTGATGTTTTAAAAAAGAATGAGCGGCAGCTACAGTACCTGCCTACTTCAATTCCTCCAGGCCAGGTGCTGCTCCTGCCCTGCTCATCCTTTTCCAGGTTGTTCTTGCTCCTGCTATCCTACCATGCCACTTACATTCTAGGTCTATGTAAATAACATTCTCATCCTAAGGACTGCAAAGAAATCGCTGAAGAGCAAGGTTGATTGCAAGCAACCTTCACCTTTGCAGCAAGTTGAACAATCAAAACACCCGCGGGCAGGTGTGGCCGCTGCCAGCTGCCCCAAGTGGAAGAGGGGGCGCGTGGGGTAGGGAGGCGTGGGACGGGGGCGGGTGGCCGGTTTCCCCGCGCACGAGCCCTTTAAGGCCGGGCGGCGCGGCGGAAGCGCGTGGGTAGCACGTGGCCGCACTGGGCGTCCTCGCCCGAGCTGCGTGGCCATGGACGTGGGCGCCGATGAGTTCGAGCAGAGCCTTCCTCTGCTGCAGGAGCTCGTACTGGACGCCGACTTTGTGGGTGAGGCGCCTGGGATTCCGGCCTTGCCCAAGCGAGCCTGGGTGGGGGGTGGCGGCAGACGGCGCCAGGCCACAGGGGCTCGGAGAGGGCCCCTCGGGAAGGACTGGGGGATTCCTTCTTGGGTCCACGGGCGGTGGGACGTTAAGCAGCAATTACACCCTGAGCTCCGCGTGCCATGTTGGCCAGAGCCCCGCTGCCGTCCAGGTACAGCTGGGATGGCCTGGCTGGTTGCGTTGGCTTTCTCCATTTTTCCCTTCTAGACCTCACTTGGTTTCTTGCGCACAGCTTGGCCACCTGCAGACCTTACAGTGTAAGGACTGGCGGCTGTGTTCTGCGCCTGGGGACTCTTGTCTTTTTTGCCTTCCCTGCAGGTCTGGACATAGAGTTCACTGGCCTGCGTTCTAACCTGACTGGGCCGCAGCAGATCAGGTAAAGCCAACGTGGTCTTAGAGCCAGGCCAGCATTGTTTCTCAGCAGGCACCCTGTTGGCATTTGGGGGGCAGGATGAGATTTATGTGGATTGCTTCCACGTGGGAGGGGGGGAGCTGGCTTTTGTCCACCGAATGCAGTGGTGTTCCCTAGTTGTTGCAACAAGGGGAAAATGCTGCTTCTGATTGAGATAGGCTGATCTAGTGCCTGGGTCCCATCTCCTCATCCGTAGAACAAGATGCCTGTTTTTTCACAGTCTTTTTGATTTGCCATCGGAGTGGTATCTAAAGACCCGTCAGAGTGTTCAGCAATTTACAATCTGTCAGATTGGTGAGTTTAATATTGAGCTGTTATGAATTATTCAAGAAGATATTTTTATCTGTGTGTTTCCTGCTGGTTGAGGCTTTGAGGTTTTTCCAAAGATACTAGGTATCATCTTGTATGCTTGTTTTGTATTTGACTGTATTATGCCTATGGGATCAACACTTTGGAGCAAGCAGAATATTTAGCAGTGTTGTTTCTGTGCCTAAATAAATCAGTGTTAAGGAACAATTGCTGTTATCTGTTCTGTCTCTCCAGTAAAAATATGTGTGTATTTTTTTTTTAAAGAAAACTTACACAAAAAATTATGTTTTTTTTTTTCACTTGATGGGGTTTAGAGATCTTTCTTTAGCAGCTCATACAGATCAGTTCATTTTTAACAGCTGCATAGTATTCCAAACTATGAACGCATCTGTTAACTTAGTCTCCTAAAAATGAATACTTCAGTTAGCATTTGTGTCCAAACAAGTTTGCATTGACCATCCTGGAATTTATATATTATTACTGTCTTTTTTGAGTACAACCATCTGGGATACTTATAGCAGTGAAATTGCAGAGTTAGAAAGTATGTATATTATTCTCCAAGGGCAGTTAAAAGGAAAAAATAAAGAAAAATAAAAGAAAGTATGTGTGTTAAAGTATTGATGTATATTGCTAAATTACTCCTCTTCCTACCAGCCACCCACAAAGTTTAAAGTGATTTACACCAACTACAGTGAATGTGCTCGTTTCCCTCACTAACACTGGGTACTATCAGTCTTTAAGTGATTGTCTGCATAGCAAAAGAAAAGTGATCTAATTGTTCTGATTTACTGTTTTTTGGGGTTTTTTTTCTTAGTAGAGATGGAGTCTCGCTCTTGCTCAGGCTGGTCTTGAACTCTTGAGCTCAAGTGATCCTCCTGCCTTGGCCTCCCAGAGTGCTAGGATTACAGGCATGAGCCACCACGCCCGGCCCCAATTTACTTTTTTTAATACGAGGGTCAACAAACCTTTTCTATAAAGGGCTAGATACAAATATTTAAAGTTTTGCAGGCAATGTGGTTTCTGTTAAAACTACTCAATCCTGCCCTTGAAACTTGAAATCGGCCATAGATAATACATAAACAAATGAGCATGGCTGTATTCCAGTGAAATGTTATTTACAGAAACAGACCCTGGGCCGAATTTTACTGACCCATACTTTTACTATTAATGGGGTATGTGTGTTTTGTGTGTCTGTTTATGTGTGTTTCCTCTCCTGTTTTTTTGTTTGCTTTGCTATTTTTCTGTTGTGGTTGACTTTTGGTGGTGGATTTTTTTTTTTTTTTTAATTATAGGACCTCTTTCAGAAGTATGGGCAATAGCTCTTAGTTATGTTTCTATTGTTCTACCCCAATTTGAAGTCTTTTTACTCTGCATATGATTTCTTTTCTTTTTCTTTTTTTTTTTTTTGGCAAAACATATTTTAAAGCAGTTGAATTTATAAATCTTTGTGGTTTTTGGTGCCTCTGATTTTAAAACTATGAAAATATCAATTTAATCTGTGTTTGGAGAACAGGACACAATTACATTTTGTGATAGTAATTTCAGTGTGAATTACAATTTGAAAGTTCTTGTGCTTCTGGTGTGGTTTTTTTTTTCCTTTTATCAATAAAGATGTTTAGGCTGGGCGCAGTAGCTCACGCCTGTGATCCCAGCACTCTGGAAGGCCGAGGCAGGAGGATCGCTCTAGGTCAGGAGTTCAAGAGCAGCCTGAGCAAGAGCGAGACCACGTCGCTACTAAAAATAGAAAGAAATTATCTGGACAACTAAAAATATATGGAAAAAATTAGCTGGACATGGTGGCGCATGCCTGTAGTCCCAGCTACTCAGGAGGCTGAGGCAGGAGGATCGCTTGAGTCCAGGAGTTCGAGGTTGCTGTGAGCTAGGCTGATGCCACGGCACTCTAGCCCAGGCAACAGAGCAAGACTCTGTCTCAAAAAAGAAAAAAATATGTTTACTGTTCTCAGCCCACGCAGTATCTCTGGATACAAAGCACGGTTTGAAATGTTTTGTCTCTGTAGTTAACTTCAGGTAGCTTTTCTTTGGTATTCATTCCATCTACTGTCATTCTTCTAGGATTGTCTGTGTTCTCCAGCATCGAAAGAGAGTCGAACAAGTATGTACAAAGAGCTTTTACAAAACCTCTGGCTCTTTCTCACCTGTGTTCCGCAACTGCCCCCTTCAGATTCTGCCTGGGGCATCTCCATCACTTTTGCCTCGCATGCTCCGAGCTCTCACTTACGTCTGCTTTTCCGCCTGCTCTGGCCTCTGCAGACTGCAGCTTACCCTTCACGTCTGTGTGGTAGCAGTGTCCTTCCTGAGGGGCTCTCCCGCCAGTGCTGCTCTGTACCTCAAGTGCTCCTTCCCCGTTTCCGTTGCCTCTGTGCGTACCTGTGTTAAAGCAGTGAATACAGTATGGCGCGTGACAGTGGTGTTCAAACTACATGGTAGCTCACAGGCACCCGCAGTGGGAAAGGATGCCTGATCTATGGGGTGGCCCCCACCTATGAACAGTTGAGGCTGCCGAGCTGGACGTCCTCACCCGGCAACAGCCCGGAGGCTTGTGGAGGGAGGGCTTGTCTCTGCAGTAGATCCAGTTCCCCAAGGGCGGGAGCGCTGCCCTTTTCCTTTGGCGCCCAGTGCCAGTCCTGGTACCTGAAACTCTGCACATGCTCGGATACCTCTTACCTGAGAGAGCTCACCCTGAAGTCTGCTCTGTGAGCCAGAGTTTTTAAAACGGTCTTGGCTTTTTCTCCTTATGTCTCTTTTTTCATAGGTATGTAGCCCATTCGTGCAACTTCTTTCTCTTCCCTACAACATTTGGGATTTTGGATTCAGAATTCTCTTTCCAGGCTTCTAGTGTTCAGTTTTTGAATCACTATGGCTTCAACTACAACAAGGTATGGCATCGAGGAGGGAAATGGGAATGTGTTAAATGTGATCCAGTCTGACAGGCCTGTGTAGCCCGCTCCTTCCCCTTCCTCACTTGTCCACAGGAGACAGGAAGGTTTCTCTTCCCTCTGCTGCCTGGCACAGAGGATACCTCTGACTAGTCTCTCGTTCTGTTTCCGTCCTTAGTTTCTCAAAAATGGAATCCCATATATGAACGAAGAACAGGAGAAGAAAATTAAGCACGACATTCTGTGCGGGAACTGGAAAGTTCGCAGGTATGGCCTTTTCTCCAAGAGCTTTTTAGTTTCTTTGCTGTTTTCTCTGCATTTCCATGGGTGGGTGTTCTGTTTCCAGAGTATGGTGACCTCACCATCCACATTTCGCTGGGGTGGCCTCAGATGCCTGTGCTCAGCCCGTGGTGCTGCTCTGCCTGGCCCGAGCTGAGCTGAGCATGCCCGTCCGTCTCCTCCACCCCTTTCAGCTCCCGTGCGAACCTCACCGCATCGAGTGTGATCTTAATGTTTAAAAACAAAAAAAGAAAGTCTTAATTTGGTACCCAAACAGGAATTCCATTCCAGCGCTATAGGGGAAAAATTGCTTTGTTGGACTTGCTGTGAGGTGTTGGTCCCCAGTGTGATCCTGAGGTATTTTTCAAGGGTACCTCACAGGGAGCCTTGACCGTGCCAGTCATGCTGGGCATTGACTCTAGACTTGAGCCTTGGTTTGGCCGTGTCTGCCCCGGCATGCACGAGACTTGCCTGCGCTCCCCAAGGGCAGGATCTCTGCCTCTTGTGCCAGTCCTAGGTCCTGCACCCTCACATTCCCACAGAGCTGAGATCAGGGGTGACCGGAGTGCGAGCGGCAGCGTTGTGGGTAGACCGAGCTGGTGGCCGGGGAGCCGGTGCCATTGCCTGGCGCCCAGCGCTGTTAGCTAGTTGTTGGTTCGAACAAATCATTTAAGCTCTTCAGGCTTTAGATTCTTTGCCTTTATCAGGAAGGGGATCAGCTTTTAACTCCGAAATGTAGTGATTGATTATCTGGTCTAAATAATTACCTTATGTAATGTTGGAGGGGTTTTTGGGTTGGGGTTTTTTTGTATTCTTGGTGCTAGTTTTCATATAAAAATTTAGCTTTTTGATAAGGGAAAAATGAAATTTGGATTTTTAACCTTCTGTTATTTTTAAATGTTAAAGAAGGTCTTATCTCAAAATAACGTTATATTCTTATTTCTAACACAGGAGAATGTGTTTACCAAAGTCCTTGTCTTTTCTTATTTTCCCAGATAGTTCTCTGTCATCTTTGAAAACTTAGTAAAGAAGCAGGTTCTGGTAGTGATGCTTAGTATTTATTACATACCAATATCTCCTCCTCCACGCATCCCAGAGACAAAGAAAGGGATGGAATGTATTCCCGTGAGCCTATGGAAGCACAAAGGCCAACTGTTTGGCTTCCTATTGCATGAAAAGACTAGGAGGATAAATGGTCTTTGCTGTATTTTCTTCATGAGATTACAGTATTAAAACCAGGAGCCTTGCCGGGCACAGTGGCTCACGCCTGTAATCCTAGCACTCTAGGAGGCCGAGGAGGGTGGATCGCTCAAGGGCAGGAGTTCGAGACCAGCCTGAGCAAGAGCGAGACCCCGTCTATACTAAAAACAGAAAAATTAGCTGGGTGTGGTGGCGCATGCCTGTAGTCCCAGCTACTCGGGAGGCTGAGGCAGAAGGATCACTTGAGCCCAGGAGTTTGAGGTTGCTGTGAGCTAGGCTGATGCCACGGCACTCCAGCCAGGTCAACAGAGCCAGACTCTGTCTCCAAAAAAAAAAAAAAAAAAAAACCAGGAGCCTCAGAAACCACTCATGTTAACATTGTCTTGGGGTTCTGGTGTGGCTTCCTCCAACATTTCCGCTTTTATGTGCCGTCTTTTAGCTCTCTAGATAAAGACCAAATCAAGGTGGTAATTGATGAAGTGACGCGGTGGCTGGACCTGGCCGAGGAAGGAGAATGGATGACTCTTCCGGGTATCACTGGTAGGCAGGAGGCTGCTCCTCCCGACCTGGGAGCATCGGGACAGGTCACTGTCATGTGCCACCCTCTCTTTCCCATGGATTCTCGTCCCAAATGCATCATGACTGAATCTGATGCAGCATTTGTTCAGTAGATACATGATCTTGTGGTTAGATAAACCTCTGACCTGAATCCAAAAGTTGAGGACTTTTCAACCCACTTTGAATTTCAAGGCCGAGAAGGTCAAGTTACATTCATGAGCTGTCCTTTTGATGGCATGAGCTCGAGTGCTCTGTGTACTCCTATTTTATTGACTTCTGTTAATGAGGGTTTTTCCCCCCCTGTGGTGCAGTGTAGAACCATGATGAACATGCCCTAGCTTAGCAGTTCCCAGAGCCTGGTCTGTGGATCTCGGGAGTCCAAGACCCTTCCTAAGGGGTCCATAAGGTCAAAACTATTTTCAGCGTATCACTCAGCTGTCACGTGCTGTTGTCATTGTGCCATCTGTACTGGCGCTAAAGCAGTGGTGGGCAAACCTGCTGGCACCTCAGCACAAATTGAGGCAGGAGCACCAAACTGTGCTGGCAGTAGTCGTTGTATTTGCCACCACTTGCTCTCAGTCCAGAGAAGGCCAGCTTTACTTAAGGATTTCCTTGGCGAAGAAGTATTAGTTTTATTAAATCTCAGCCTTTGGTTGCTCATCTTTTTGATGTTATGTCAATAAGTATGCAAAAAGTAAGTATGCTTTATAAAACACTGCTGCATTCCAAAGTACAGTGGTTGTGTTGAGCAAAAACACTTGTGCAGTTTCTTGAGAGCTGAATTAGCTGTTTTTTTTTGTTTGTTTAATTTATGAAATGTCATTTCTTACTGGAAAAAACTGACTGGTTAATTTAGACTTGGGTATTTTGCAATCATTTTCTCAAATGAAAAAAGTAAGCCTGTCACTTCAAGGAAAATAACTCATAGTATTTGCTACTGATAAAATTAAAGCTTTCAATCAAAAACTGGGATTTTGGAGAACTTGCACCTGCTACCGTAAGCTTGACAGCTTCCAGAACAAGACCTGTTTGAAATCAGTGGTCATATTCACAAATGCCTTGTTAATGTGTTGTGTAATGAAATGCGTGGGCATTTGGAAGCTCTGCATAACTGCAAACCAGTGTTTTCCAAATAACCAATGCATGATGTTACAAAGTCATGGATAAAAAAAATTCAAGGTATAAGATAGGCCAGTGAATTTTAAGGTATCAATACAAAATTCATTAACATGTTATCAAATTCTACATTACAACTCATCTTTAAGAAACTATGGTTTGTTGCATTTCGGTGCAGCATTAAAGAAGAATATCCAAAGTCACTTGATAGGGCTAGTAATTCTGTTCCCTTTTCCACCTACACATCTGTTTGAGGACAGATCTTCTTATATTTCAGCAATTATAACATTACCACAATAGATGGAATGCAGATGTAGATATAAAATTCTAGCCAGATGTCAAAAGATTTGCAGATATATGAAACAATATCTCTCTTCTCAATAAATTTTTTTGTTCTGGAAAATACTTATTTTTTTATAAGTGTCACTTTTGTTAATGTATAATGGATTTTTTGTTTAAAAGAAACTTAATTCTTTTAAGCTTTGAGTTTTAATTTTCAATACAGTTAATATTAATAGCTGTAACTCACATAAACAAACTCATTGGCATCCCCAATGTAAGAATGGCTCTGAGATCAAAAACTTGGAGTTCTGCCCTAGGTCATGTCAAAGCAGACGGTGCCCTGCTGCTGGCTCACAGGCTTGGGCACCCCTGAGAGCTGCCTTTCCAATTGACCTGTCTACCCCTCAGCTTCTGTTGAGGGAAGTGCAGTGCCATTCCAGGTCTGTGTGTGCCTTGCGTTTCCTTGCCACAGGGTTCCAGGCCTTCGAGGTCGAGCTGGTGCTGAGGCAGGCCCTGCCCAACATCTGGACGGTGCTGAAAGAGGAAGGGGTGAGTTCTCACCTGAGAATGGAGCATTAGTCACTCCATTATTTCTCTCTCATTCTCCCAGATCTGGCCTCTTTGAAAGACTGCTTTCTCCCTTGCACTCTTTTCTTCCTGGCTTGCTTTTGTTTTGAGATGAAGAGCCAGTTCACTAAGCTTTGTTCCCAGTATCCCAGGATCTAAGGAACTTGCCTCTACTCTTTGCCTTTTTTCCTTTTTCTTTTTTTTTAAACAAAACTATAGCTTACAATACTTTTCATTTCAGGTGATAGTGAAGAAAGTGAGTAAACAGCATCGCTGGTATCTTGACAACACCTCTTGTGACAGAGTGAGCTGCTGGAGGGAGAAGATTCTTCTCTCTGCGAAGGGTTTTTCTGTGTTTTTCCAAATGCTGGTGAAGGCCCAGAAGGTAGGAAAAAATATTTCTTTTCTTGGCCTAAAGGCAGTATTTTGTATTTCTGGTCATAGATAAAGGATCCTTCAACAACAAAATTAGATTCCTTAAGATAAGTGATTTCTTCTCATTTACAACTGATTTAGTGGATCTAACCTTGCTTTCACCAAATCATGATAGATTAATTTGGGAATGACTATTCATAGGAAACAGTACTATTTCTTTGTCCTTTTCAGTAACACAGGAATTCCAATACTAATTGACCTAAAATTACTTGGGGGTGGGGTGAAGAACTGCATGTGTCTGCTTCAGTTTAGTTTCCCAAAGTGGACTGTGCCTTAAGTTCCTCCTACTTGCTTGCTTTTTTATTTCGCATTTAAGCAGGTGAGCTACCTTTCATGGGGGTGGAATGAAGGTTAAGATGGAATTATCCAGTTGACCAGAATTGTAATGGGTTCTAAAGCTACATCCTTTGCAAGAAACTACTAGTCTGTGGTGTCTGTCTTTATTTTTTAAAATTTCACTTCTCTCACCTGTTGATTTACTCCAAGTAGCCCTTAGTGGGACATAATATGATGATGGATCTGCTGCATCTCCACGAGAAGTTCTATAGACCTCTCCCAGGTAGGGGCACACCTGTCATTCTCCTTCCTCTCGTCTTGGTGTGCCATCTGGTGAACGGATTGGTCCGGAAACGTGCCCCCGAGGAGGCCCCTAAGATGCACGCTCCTCCCCAGCATCAGCGGGTCTCTGGAGGGGTCAGACAGGCCTGTACTCCGATCTGTGTCTGCTTTGTCTTCCCAGAGTAGAAGACCAGGACACTTTGCCAAGGCAGAAGAACAAACTCCACCGAAATTGTTCAGGCTCATTTTATAAAACTCGGCAAAACCTGAAATGTGTGAAAGAGAATGTCACCTTTGAACTATGCTCGTAGTGGTTTTTGCTTTTTTTTTTTTTTTTTTGAGTTTTTACATATTTGATCACACTATATATATATTTTTTTATGTTTGGCTTTTTTTTTTTACTTTTCCAAAGCATTATTTTATGTCATTAATAACCTAATAAATGTCATTTTAATGTATGATACCATCTTATGGCTGTACCCTGCTTTTTCATGGCTGATTCAACTGTTGGACACACAGGGGTGCAGCGTAGTGGTTAAAGCCAGCACTCCAGCCAGGTGGCTTCCTCGTCTCCCCTTGCTGTGTGTCATCTCCAGCAAGTGACATTACCCCACCTCACCCATAAGATGGGGATAATAGTACCAGTGTCAGAGTGGTGAGGCTAAATGAATTAATAAACGTACAGAGATCAGTAGTCTAGAATAAAAGGGGTTAAGAAAGTTTTAGGAGCAATTTTCCCCGTGAAATGTTAAAACACCTGAGTTTGAGGCAGAGCATTGGGGTAAAACTAATAATACACACTCACCAAAAAAACAGAACAACAGCAAAACAAAATAATCAATGGAAGAACAAAAGGAAAAGTCCTTGTAGTGCCGCAGAGCCCTCTGGTGGATGGCGTGCGTGCGGCCGAGGGCCGTTACCCAGCTGGCAGGAGGTCCTCAGTGAAGTGCCTAAAAGCACCGCATGCACATGCTAGATCTGGAATTAAATACCAAGAGGGAAAGAATGGAGAATAGTTGCCTTTGGAGAAGAGGAAACGGAAGGGTAGTGGGAAGACGATTGCAGATCTTTTTTTCCCCCCCAGGGTGTGTATTTTGTAATAAACCTCTTTATATGCAGGTATAACTTTGATAAATTCACCAACTAATAGTTATTTCTAGAATTTCTTTTATCAGGGTACTTTCCTCTTATAATAATTTAGTTGATTTTTTTTCTTGGATTTTTCTCTGCACAGTCATTTACAAATGACTTCATGCCTGCCTTGCCAATAGTACCTCCATTCTTACCCCCTTGGCTAGAGCTTTGAAAATGACATTAACTAATGTTGGCAACAGAAAACATCCTGAATTTAATGGAAAACCATTTGGCCTTTATTGTTAAAAGCATTGTTAGCAGGTTGTTTTGAGATCAGAATTCCTTAATGGCTGGGATTTGTTTTCAATCCCTATTTTGTTCTAGTTTGCTTTATTTATCAGTGTTGGTTAGGAAACGTTCCTTTCCGTTTTTACAAACTAACTTTTGACTATTTGTGTCTTTCAGAAAGCTACGATCAATTTAAGCAGAACATCCACAGCCTATTTCCCGTTATCATTGACACCAAGAATGTAACAAAGGATATCTGGAAGGTATGGAATGGCGTTGCTTTGGGTTAAGGACTGGTTTGTCCATACCAGTAGCAAATTAGCTTTCTCTTGTGGTTTTTTTTTTTGTTGGTGGTGGT
>CAUYSK010051698.1:0-48816 GCA_963575035.1 Avahi laniger | reverse complement strand
CAACGAATGTTTTTCTTTTAGGGTGAAAACCGCAGCAGTATAGGGGCATTATTTTTTTCCGCTCTCTTTTTCCCCCCCTTTCTCAGGCATATTTGATTTTATTCCAAGGGGTGGGTGGTGACATGTTGTTTTGGTCTCTCTCTCTCTCTCTCTCTCTTTTTTTTTTTTTTGCAAGGGGGAGCTAGGGTGAGTTGGGGAGGGGCGTTGGGGGCCATCACCTAAAGTTAAGACGCTGAGACAGAAAACCTGTCTCCCAGTTCCATCCTAGAGAAGGCACTCTGTCGTGCTGGCTGCAAAATTGCCTCTTTTCTCCTTTCTGGTGGACGTTGCTCAAATGCCCTCTGGTGTAGGGGTCTCTCCCATTCTGAACATGAAAAACTCAACTTATTCTTTGATATGAGTGGCGTGGGATAGTGGTGTTTGGAGTGTGTGTCTGGGGGAGGGGGCAGGTTGAAGGTGGAAAGTGGTAAGGAGGTGGTTTAGCTTCTTTTAAACTATTATGTTTTTATTTGCAAGAAACTTTCTCACTCAACAACTGAAGTGCCATGATAGGTTTGTTTTTCTCTTCTTAAAATATCAGAGCAGGGCAAAAAGCTATGGTGCTTTGCTTCAGGGTTTTGTTGTGTTTTGTTTACCCCTTCAGGAATTCCACCTCTTTATAAAGATCAACGAATATTAATAGGGCTAAGGGAAGTTGTTTTCTCTTCATAACAGATGTTAAAGATTAATCAAATGGTAAATTATAATGGTGCAATTTAGATGCAATATTTTAACAACGTAATATTTATCCAAGATTTCTTGCCATATTCGACTCATCGATGTCAAAACCAGTCACTAAATTAAGTAAAAGCTATGATGAGGCTCACAGTTTTTATCTCGATCATTTTTCTCTAAACATATTATGTTTCATTGCTTACATGCCTGTTTGTGATGGTTTTTACTGATTTAAATGACTCCCAAGAGTGTGGAAAGCATTTTGTAGATGGACTTGGAGGAATACCACATTAAACTATAGAGTGCTTAATGAAAAAATAAGCTTTAAAAGACTTGCAATCATTAATCACTAACCCTCCTAAGGAGTATAGATTCAGGGAAGTACTAACATATATATTTCTCATGTTATGATTGTAATTAATTATAGCACATTAAAGTAAAATGTTGCCATATCTACTCCTCAACCAGGGAGTGCACTGGATTTCAAAAATCAGCTCCACACATAGACTATGTATATTTTCAATTCTCTACACTTTCTGTGCTTCATTCTTCCAGCACCCCACTACCAAGTCTAAATTCAACAATCAAATGGTGATTGATTGCACTTTACCTAAGAGGGAAAAAAAAGATCCCTTTATTCATGCAAAGCAAAACACTCCAGCTTCCCATCTGTTTCAGATGAAACATTTTCTAGCAGCAACCTGGCAGAATTTGAGAGGGCTTAAAAGATACGCGTAGACATGTTCGTGTGCATTTGTGTGGTGTGGTTTGCATGTGAGAGGGAGATCAGCACATGGCTTGACTATAAAGTGTGTCCTGTAGCCTCACAGAAGCTTTAGGGAGCATATTTAATAAGGCAATCACAGACACAGAATATAAGCACGATTCCGGCATTCAACAGTGTGTTTCCAATGTTTTTTTTAAAAAGGGATTAAAGCAATTGCTTCTAAAATAAAGGTACATCTAGAATTCAAAGATAAATTCAGTCAACAGAGCATGTTAACCTACCTCATCCCACCCCCAAACATGTTCTCCCTGTTAGAGACACTAGCCTAAAATTTTTAATGCACAGTCAGTTGTGGGAACTCAAATCAGAAAGGTCAAAATGTTCAGATGATAAACAACAAGAAGAGAATAAATCAAACCATATGGTAAATATAGAACCTAGAGCAAAACAAATCACAGTTTTTATGTTGAGCAATCTTGTCACCTGAAAGCATTTCAACTCATATTTTTTACAGGAGAAATTAAGACACTGATACATTTCTGAATGGAGAAATGGAAGGAAAAGTGGAGAATGGAGGGTCCAGGCTCCCATTGCTTCCAATGGGGTGTCATATCCCAGTGAGGTCATTTCCTGACTTCAAAGCATTCATCTAAACTGCCTCAGTCAGCCCTAGTGGTTATAACCTGATGTTTCTTGCAAGAGACATTGATCTCTACTTATTCTACTTTTCAGCTGCTCAAGCCCGCGATGAAGAAAAGTCCAGGTTTCTCTGACTGTCTTTGGGTCTGGACCCTCCTTCTGAGCACTTTGACTGGAAGAAGGTGGGGGTACTTTATTTTAAATCTGCATGAGAATTTCTGTAACTTTTCGTTTATTCCATCAGGGGAAAGAAAATTGTCCTTGGATGAATTCATGACTCAGGGAATTCAAAAAACTTAACTGCAACAAAATTCCAGCTAAGAATAAAGAAGAGTAGTATGAAAAAATAATCATCTCATGTACATGTTAATTAGAATACACTTAAGGAACCTTTGTTAAGGAATGTGTTAATTCAACATTTAAACCTTAAATTGAACTTTAAGCTGTTTAGTTGTGACTGAACAAAACATGCGGTTTACTAATTCATAGAAAAAGTTACCCCAATTAATGTTTGCATATTGTGTGAGTTGATTTTCCTACAAAAAGATTTCTAGCCAACTGTAAAGATCATAGAGTAACTTGTGAATATATAGAAGTAGAATGTTTAAAATAATATTTGTAAGTTGAAAGTTATAAATTTCTTTAAATGCGTGTACATATTATGTTTTGAAACCATTATTTTAAACCAACAGGGGTAGAATATACTAGACAAATATTTAAGAAACTTGAGTAGGCAAAATTGAACTTCTCTAATTAAGCATAACTACTCTGAAGACAATTTATGAAAAAAATTGATAATAAGCTTAACCATTATTTAAAATATTTTCTAATGATTCAATCAAGCATATAATATTCTTATAGTAGGAATTATATAAATGACCAAATACTTTGGATTCTTCTTTATCTGCTTTTATATTTCTTTTGTAGCCTGTTCCTGTGGCCCATAAGAAAGCCTTAGACATATTATAAAACATGGGTTTATTCAAAATGTAAAGGAAACTGAACTCTTATGAGTTAAGGTAGAGAGATAGAATAGTCTGGAAAGACATATGAATTTAGGAATTTTTTTCAAAATTGAAAAGTCATCTGTTGTTATTTTTTGCTATTGTGTGGGGTAAACACTGATCACCAAGTGAACAGGACATACATTATTGTCAGATAACCTTAATCTGAGAAGTTAAATGGTTTTTACTGCTTTTGAAAAATTATATGAAGTGTTACTATTGTAATGACCTGTAGATGGAGTTAGTGCACAGTGTTTTATTATATAGTGGTTCATATGGAATGAAAATCGGATACTGTAACTGACATTTCTCTTCAAAATATATATTCAGTTTAGGAAGCACTACTTTGACATGAATGTTTAATGCCAAAGAAATAGTCTTGATCTTTTTCCTGGAGTTCTTCTCTGGCAATTGCAATTTGACATAGAAAATTAGAAGTAAAGATTAAGAAGAACCTGATTAGAAAGTCACATAAAAGAAAGATTTCCATTCCAGTTGGGATAGCAGAACTGGTCTTCTTGGAGAAGGGTCAGGGGTCTCTTTTGACATTTTCATTACTATGTAAACAATTGGTGAAAGCAATGTTTATAAGATAAAACTGGGGGGAAAACATCTCCTGAATTTTACATAAGCTATAAAAACATAGGGGTGCAGGTAAAGAGAATAAACACCTCATATTGTAAGGATTGTATTAACTATGTAATTGTACTTTGTCTTATTACCCTGTCTCATCTTTTCCCCCCTTCTTACTTTATTGCTTTCTTCCTTAGAGTTCTTGATCAGGACCTTCTCACAGCTTAGGGTGTGCTAGCATTTCTTTTCCATCTTTATCAAGATGACCTTCCAACATCCTTGAAAGATGCATGCATGGCATTTGGTTTTGTGACAATGAGTTTTTATAAATAATTGCATTCAGAACACTATTTTTGCCTTACTGCCGTCATCTGCCAATGAGACGTACTGGAAGACACAGAACTCGTTGAAAATTTGATTTAAAAACCCAGCAAGATGCTTAATTTTGCCAAAGGAGACTAAAACCCTCAATCTGCATGGCATGGATGCTGAATTTAGGAGAATGAAAGATTGTTTCATAGAGGCACATTTCATATATTTAATATTATGGATCGCCCTTAGCTATAATAACTTTATTAAATTACAATTTTATCAGAAAAACGGTCATTGCAATTTGCCAATACAAAATTAATTACCTGCAAAAGAGTGTTTGTTTTTGAAATGGTATTACGATTGTATTTCTTGCTGCTATGAAATAAGTGAATTCTGGTTTCAAATGTTACTGTTTTTCTTATATTTTTCAGTAATATAAACACACAAGTCAAAATCATATTAAGTAGAAAGTACAAAAATGATAGATTTGTGGCAGTCTCTTACACCCTATATGCATTTTATTTTACCCAAGGTCAGAGCTATTATTTAAATATATCAGTAAATGCGATCCATCCTAAGATAGAAAACATTTTTCTTAAAGGATTTTGGAAGTGTCTTGCTAATCGTTAAATAAAATATGATTCGAGGAGCATAGATAGCAATGCCATTGATGTAAAAAATGCATAATTTTTGAACTGTGGTCACTATGTGGTTGAAATGCAAAGGCTAGTAAGAGTAAGGGATACAAGCTATATCATCAACTAGAGACATTTAAATAGAAACAATTATTCCAATATAGAGAAAGGAAATAAAATTTTAGACTGAAAGTTGGAGAAAGCTAGGTTCTAGGTTGAGCTTGCTCACAAATAGTTGTGTCTTCTTAAACGAAACACTAAACCGTACTACAGTTTAATAAATCATAAATTAAGAATATTGAACTTGATCTTTTCCAAAGTCTCTTTTATGTCTAAGATCAGAAATGACAAAAATTCAATTAATTAGATGTTTGAATAGACAAATTTTTAAAATCAGTTCATAACTCTTAAGGGGAATTGACATTTGCACATTTAATGTAAAAATATAATTATCCTAAGAAATGTTTTATTTATGTTTCTCATCTAAATATTTTAAAAGAACATCAAAAGAAACAAAATGCAGATCTATATGAAGTGAAAGGAGGAAGGGATATTTGGTAGGTGAAAAGTTAAGGTTTTGTTATATGTTAAATTAAAAACAAAACTATCAATTATTTTGGTAACTTTTTAATTTGGAAAGAAGTTTCTCACATCTTTTGTGTAGCGTGTATTAACATTTTTGCTTGCTCAGAGAAGACATACATTACAACATAATATACATGTTGAGAATTCAAAAAGTAAGGAGATAGAACTCATTTTCTGTAATTTTCTTTTTATATTTAGAAATATTAAAATAAAGAACTTATCAATGAGGGCAAATATGAGAAAATGACAAGAGTAAAAATATGACTTTTTTTTACTTTACTAAAAATAATTTTCAAAGGAAGATTCAATAGAAAGGAAGGTAGAAAAATCTGGAAAAGGTTTTATTTGGAAAGAAGTTTTCGTAGAAATGTATAATTTAGTCGTTGCTTCTCTTTATGCTTTGCCTCAGCTATGGACAGCCCTCATTACAAGATGAACTTAAAGACAATACCACTGTCTTCACCAGGATTTTGGACAGACTCCTAGATGGTTACGACAATCGCCTAAGACCAGGATTGGGAGGTGGGTTGCATTATTGTATTTTTGTTTCAGAGAATAATATTAAATCTTTACTGTTACAACATTGCCTTCCCTCTAAATAGTCAAGTAATAAGAATGGAAGCATGTAGTTTAATGATGAATTCTACTTTTAATAGATCACTCTACGTTAATTCAATTTACTATGGTAGTTTCACGTACATACGTGTATGTAGTAAAAGGCAGACAGGAAATTCTCATAATGACATGAAAAAGTTGTTACATTTATTTGACAAGCAAAATGTTTTCTGTGCAATGATTTGATTGCACAGGGAAAAATGGAGATAATATTCTCCCTTCCAGCACAAAAACTGCATCTACCTCACCTAGTACTGCTATGTCTGCATTGAATTCCAACAGGATATCTCTAATTCTATTGCGTTATACATTTATTTTGAAAAATTATGTACCAATCCACTATTTTGTGTTAGATTACCATCACCTCTAGGATAATAGATGAATGAGAGAAATGGCAATGAGTTTTTTTTAACTATATATTTAAACTTATATCCTAATTTTTGGTAATAAAATTTTATTTTTTTTAGTATATCAATTAATTAGTTATACTGATGAATTTCTGCTGAGGAAGAAGATAGTACTTAATAAGACAATACATATAACAGTAAGAATAACTAGTTCTAGAAATTGAACACTATTTGAAGAACCTTTGAATAAAATAATCAAACTATCTTATTTGGTTAAACAAAGACTAATGAAGGCAAGTCAAAATATTGATCTTAGAGTAAAACAAGTGAAGCAAGGAAATAAATTATCGTTCAGTCACACAGGAAATCAAGGTTAGAATCTATGACTCCAAGTATAGGTGATACTGTACCTTTTCCAAAGAATTTATAGAAAGCATTTAATAGCAATATTTAAATAGTAATTAAATGACAATATTAACAAAGCCATCTCTTCTTTGTTTAGACATCACAGATAAGCGAAGAATAAAACTGATTTTGCAACACAATGGTAGCATGGATTTAGAGTCACTTAAAAATATTTGGCATAGTGTAATCACATGGATGTACTTCATGGGTCTATTTTGAGGCTGCTAAAGGTCGTTAGTATCTCAGAGGTTTAAGGGGAACTGCCTTGTCAAAGACACAACTCAAATATATGTCAAAGGTTTCACCAGGTGTCTTTTCTAATCAATTTCAAACATTCCCTTCAGGACATGTTATACGAATTTCTTCAGGTTTAGGCTCCACCTAGTTTACATTTACTTTTTTTAGAAAGAAATCTTTAAGTCAAAATAGGGTGGTCACAAAAGGGAGAGCATAATTGTGTACATGTTGTAAAATGTCTGTGTACATTTAAACACCTGGATTGGCTTCAAAAATTATTCTTGATTCAAAAAATTGTAATAAATTACAAAGACTAGCTAGAGGAGGAATGTATAGAAAGAAGAAATAGCTTAGTGACATAACTTTTAAAAAGCAAGACTTTTTTTTTATTTCAGCATATTATGGGGGTACAGATGTTTAGGTTACGTATGTTGCCCTTCCCCCCCTCCAAGTCCAAGTTTCAAGTATGTCCATCCTTTGGGTGATGCGCTTTGCACTCTTAAAAAGCAAGACTTTTGAAAGTACTGATCTGAATGTATCTGATTCCTTTACCATATCTCCTTCCTCCTCTGTGATTACATTCTCTATAAAATCAGCAGAATTTTATAACATAGCTAAACATTCTCTTCCCCCTGGTTTAGGAAATATTAGTTAATGTTCTGACATGTGAATATGAGTATCCCTGGAAAGATCTGTGCATAGTTTTCAATTTATTAAAGAATTTTTTGTATACAAATAATACTTTCTTTAATGATCAGCTGTGTGGTTGTATTTTGTTCAGAGTACAAGCAACAACCCATGACTGCTCATTTTCTTTTAACTGTATACAATAACTCTTTAATAAATGTATATATTAAATCTATAATCAAGCATAGTTCAAGCAAAGATCATTTTGACTAATCATCATATGCAGACCTAGACAATGAAGAGCTATGGACCTTGAGAATATATAAATTAGACTAAAAGTAGTTAAAAAGCCAATTTTTAATACTTGAGATACTGGTAGATTTGCTTACAGAGATAATTATATTAATTCATACTGTAACTTTTTTATTTTTGTAGAATCTACTTTGTTATCTGTTTAATCCCAGAAAATAACAAATATAGACCTGCATTTAAAGAGCAGAAATAGTAGTTAGCCAAATATAGACAAGGTATTTTCTTTTTAATTGAAATGAATACAATGTGCTATAGTGATAGAGAATTCCAGGACTTGAGTAAATTAAAACAGTGGATGTACTTTAGACTTTACTGAAGACGATTTTCTGATATTTCTGATTCTTGGAAACACCGATTTTGAGAATAGGATAGACATTAAAACAAAAATGTTGCTGTAATATTTTCTCCTTTTATTTTAAATCTCCTACTGGAATGTAGCACAATTAAATGTGATAGATTTGAGATTTATGAAGAAGCTTTAGTACTGACCAAAGTATTTTTTTAATAATTTTTGGAACACATTTTTTAATTCTTAAGGGATAGAATGGTATGTGTTTATCACTTATATCTACAGAATCTCAACATTTTAAGTACATTTTGAGAATGTCTATGTCATTAAAGAATTATAGTTTAAAATACTAAATATGGTTTTAAGAGCTTTTTAAGACATAATCAGCTATAGAATTAGAGAAACATATTAACACCATGATTGCTAGCTGCTATAAATTTAAATTATCTTTTTTTTCAAATTTGAAGTATTTAATTTCATTCCTTTACCATAAATTTCTGGTAATTTAAGTATGACATGCATTTCAGTAGATCCCCATTGCAAAATAGACCCTTCCCTTTTATTTTTTACATGAGCCATTTGCTTTTAGATGAAAAGACCGTGTAAAGGAAATACTTGACAGATTTCATTAGCATATAAGGGGGTAAAAGTTTTCTCTCAGTAAGTTCATGATCACAGCTAATTTAATCTCCTCTTGTAAGAGAAAGGAGCCTGCTGTCTTCTTTATTATGACAAAAGTCTGGCTTTATAAAATAACGTTGTGCCAAAGGCAAGGATTTTGGGTTCTGAATGTCCTGAGAAAATGTGAAAAGCTGAGACTTGAGACCTATGTAAGAAACTCTTGTATGTGCAAATTCATCACGACGTTTTTCAGAAACACACACTGCGTCAGAAGGTATAGTGTTACTTTTGGAAATATACATCTTGAATCCAATCATTAGGAAATAAAATATATAACTTGGCTGATCTGATGATAGAAATCAGTTTGTGTATATTGTAACACTATTAAAAAAGGCTACCTTGTCAGGACCTAGTGCAACCCTGAAAAAGTGAAAATAAATGGATAATACAGAGAGAGATCTCTTGGAAGTGATTTTTTTTTTTTAAGGTAGAAGGACTAAAACGAATTAGAATATGTGGAACTCTATTCAGGATCATAGAGAGAAAAATGAGTTGGACATGTTCATATTTTAAGTACAAAGTAAATGAAGAAACTTTTAAATAGACTTGAATTAAAATAATCGTTATTCAGAAAATACAAATCAAAATTGTCAGTAATTGTTGAATTCATTCTCATCTCTAAACTCTTTCTTTGATGGCAAGATATGAGGGGTTGCTTCTTCCTTGAAGCTAAGGGCTGCCGAAGCATGTTTTGCAAAGAACTCTTGCCTTAAGCATGGTCAGTATAGAACAATAAAATAGTTGGGGGAAAAAAGGTAAGAGCCAGAAAAATAGGAAAATAAGAAGGAAATGATTAATGAAGAAGGGAGAGCAAAAGAGAAGGTGGGCAATAAGAAGAGAATATAGGGGAGTGAACAGGATTGAGAAGGTGAAGGAGAATGAGAGAGAGGAAATAGGAAAGGAATAAGACCTTATGAATCCAGATAGACGAGACACTCAGGTGTCGCTTGATTAATCAAGATGGCTTTTTATTTTAAATCTGGACCAAACCAAAAATTTTCTGAGGAAATTCATTTTCCTGAGTTTTCTCCTTTTTACCTATATTATAATAAATGAAGGGGGACCGGATGTACTGTAGCTTCCTAAAAAATTAAATAATGCTCCCACTGAGCTGCACCCATTTCGGTGAAATTTCAATCACTTTCATATTGGCTTCTCTGTAGTCTGGGAGTGATTGTGAAGGGAAATTTCAGGTTTTACGGACAGTGAAATCCCTTTGCTTTTGCTTCACCATACATGCAGGCTGCACTTTGTTATGACATGCCAAGATTCCAGCGTGAGCCAGGCTGATGTTCAGTGTATTGTCCAGGCGGCATGCCACCAAGCTAAGGGTTTCTCCTTTCTCCATCCACGGGCTCATTCTCACTCATCTGGCTTACAAAAAAAAACATTTTTCTTTGAAAAGCAAAATCATTTCACTTTTTGAAAAACAAATTAGGGCAAATCTTTAACTGGAACACACATGGTTTAGAGCTGAAGAAATTGTTGTGCCACATTTTGAAGAAACTGCAGAAGAAACAACTTTCCATCATCTCTCTCCCTATTAATGGTAGTTCCTGGAAATATCGTTATAATTTCTAAATGTGGCCATATATAATCTCAATCAATAATGTACATACAGGGTGATGGATGCCTCTCAAAGATTTTACATCAAACCACATGGATACACATGGCAAAGGAATGAGCGATGAATGTGTACTCCTAATGTGACAAACCCAGATGGATGGGTGGAGAAATAGATAACAGGTGAGGAAGAGTGTAGACGGTGAAGGGACTTTATGTTTATCCCGATATTTAGTTAAAATTTTCTTCATTTCCATGTAAGTGTTGTAGATTTGGATGTTTTGGTGTTGGGGACTTTGTTTTCTTTTCAGTTTTTTTTTGTTTTTGCTTCAAAGTATCAATTAGAAGAGCATTCGTGACTAGAGCTTTCTCTCGAGGTATTTTAACACTAATATATTATTTAAAAAACAATCCATGTCTTAAAGCAGATTATTCTTTTGTCATCATAATTTTCCTAATCTTGGATTATTTATGCCTGTATAAAACAATTTGGCTTAATTGATGCAAGGGATCTCAGCTTTAAGATATAAGAATTCCCAACTCCTAATGCAAGGCAAACTGGATTGGAAATTACCTGCAGCTGGCAAAACGGTGTCGGCTTTTTAGGGAATTAAGTTACTATCTGGGTTGTGTTTCTTTATGTACAAATAAGAAAAACTGGAAAACTGATGAATGCTGTGAAAAAAAACTGATTAATTTTTGTGAAATTTTGTGCAACTTTGTAGAGTTTACATGATTAGAGGATAGGAAAAGCCGTATAGTTTAATATGTTTTAAAATTTAACTTTGATTTATCTCAAAATTATAAGATATCTGATATTCATATGATCTTTTATTTTTTTATATCCCATTGAGATCAGAGAGAAACATTCTATTCATGGTCAAATAATCTTAAAACACATATTTTATATTTATATTAAAGAGCCAGAATTTGAAAAACAGGATGTTTCTGTCACAATGTGATAGCATCAGATAAAATAAAATGATTCTAAATTATTGACAATGTAAATGAAATAAAATAATATAAAGTTAGGTTTATCCAATCACTTTTTGTTGTTGTTGCATTTACTTTACTAGAAAATGCCCTTAATATTACCTTTTGCAATTGTACCGCGGAATCCTTCCTTTTGAATTTGCTATAGTTTTATCTGGTGCTTTTAATGCAAGGTGTGGAACCGATGCTCAGATTTTGGCATAATGCAACTCATTTCCACAGAAATACTATTCTAGACATTCCATAACTCAATTAAATTTCAGAGAAAAGGCAATTATCAAAAACCCAAGAGGAATTGGTAAAATAAGCAGTGAGCATCTTTCAACCTTTGCCGGCTGTCTTCAGTCAGCTGATGAAGACAACTTGTGTAATGAATCCAACCTGGATATCCAAAGGAATGTTCTAGCATGTTCAGAAAACTTTCTGCTCTCATCTTTCCTGTTCTATATAAATCATCTACCTGATCAATGCCAAGTGCTTCCTCAGATAAAGTGTAGCCACTGAGACCATGCTCAAGTTATAAAGACCCTAGCACTAGTAAACAACTGCAGTTTAATTTTTGTGTGTAGCTACTTTTGACCTTTTTACATAGGTTTCCATTTCCCATCTTGATTGCAGTACCAATGTGGTATCTTTAAAAAATGTTACCTATATATTATGACTTTCTTCTGGTGGAATCTGAATTCTATTTTTGAAAAATAATGTAGTGTTCCTGAGATGTGTATCTATCTCATTCTTAATTGTCACATACAGCCATTTTTGGAAAACTTAAGAGAAAGCAAGATCCTAAATGATAATCTATTCTTCCAAAATTGTTATGTCATTATTCTCATATAACTAAAATACTATGCTGGGAACTGGAAATATGATGCCTAAATGCTATCACCATCTGCACAATGTCGATCAAGACTTACACAGACCAAAAGAAACCCATGCCTCTAACAGCACAATGCACACTGTTCTTTGAAGATCAGACCTCTTCCAGTAGAGACCGCTCATATTATAATATAAGGAGGGAAGGAGGGAATTTCTCAGTGGAAATGAGACATTTACTGTAATAAAAATGACCTTTCTTCCTAAAAGATGCTTGTATCATTTGAATTCTTGGAATCCCAAAACATCAAAGAATCAAGGATTGGTTAAACACTTTGAAACTTGGGTGTCTACTTACCCCATATCCAGATTTTGTAGCTAAACACAGCCAAAATTAAATATCTCTATGTATTAACTAAGGGAAAGTTGCCAATTTTTCTAATATATTAAGAGAATGGAAATGAAAGACAGAGAGCAGAAATGCTGGTCTAGACAGGTGGACAGGGAGCTGGAACGTCGCCTGATCCAGAAGTGTGTATTGATGTTTATCCGCGAGCCCAGGATATTTGCAGTTTCCAAACGGGACTGTTTTAAAGTAAGGTTTTGAGATACATTTTATTATGATGACTAATGTTAGCCCCTTTAGTCTCCATGCAATGTCTGCCTCTATGAATTAATAGACACAAAGTAGCTTAAAGGAGGCACAACACCACCTCCATAAGATATGAGCCCATGGAACTGGGTCTAGTAAATATTATTCTGAGTTTCCCAGAGAGAGCATTTCCCGTGAAAACATGGTCAATGTCATATTAAACAAGTTGTTGTGATAGCCGTTCCTAAGAAAATACCATGTACAATCTTTTTTATTCATTCCCTCCTCCATTTTTTTATTAGTCACTTTTACAATTCTCTATTCACACAGATTCAGCTATCTTCTTAAATTGCAAGTAACATCATTTCATTTCATTACCTAAAGGTTTCCTACTGTGTTAGAATAAAGGTCAACTGCTTACTGAAATGCACAAGGCTCTTCAGGTGTAGCCCCACTTGCCTCTAGAGTGTCATATTGTACCATGATCATCAGAATCGCCAGACTCCGAATAAACTGGGCTTTCTTTTTCTTAAACATAACTCATTTATTCTCATTTCAGAGCCTTTGCCTGGTTCTTTCCTTTCCTTGATGTTTTTCCCTGAATCTGGCTGTCACTAAATTTTTCTCATCTGAAGGTCTCAGTTCAAATTTTATCTCTTTGAAAGACATTGTATCAGAGAATTTATAATGACCTAAATTTAATTAGCATAGTTTCCATGTATGTGTTTGTCAATAACTATATTTGCAATTACATCTATTTACCTACCTATTTATCTATCATCTCTAATATATCTAAATCATGTTTTTCCTTTAAAAAAAGCTATGAGATATATTACAAAAGAGAAGAATTTTCATTTTTGTTCATCATTGTATTACTGTTACCTAGAACAGGGCCTAACTGGTGCATAGAAAATGCTCAATAAACATTTATTGACTAAATCAATGTACCCAATAGATGCCTCTCAAAGAGTTTTTGGTACTGCAATCTTATTTGACTCTCACTCCAATGCTATGTCGTCAACTCAACTGTGCAGGTATTATTTCTTATTATTTCTTCTTTCAAAACATGAGAAAGAACACAGAGATTTAAAGGATTGTGACTTTAGGTCACAGCCTATTTTCGAGGAAAATCAGAGTTTAAATCTGAGTGTTTAAACTCTTAATCCAATGTGCTTACTACTTATTTTACTACCCTGCTTTTCTCATTTCTGCCTCCAGTACTAATCGTCTTTTTGAATTATCACTTCAAAACATCTGTTATTTCAATACTTATCAGCAGGATATCAACATTGTAGGAAATTCCCAGTAAAAATAGATTAACTGCTGTCTGGCAGTTAAAGTATATAATATAGTGTTTGCATACATGTTTGCACATATGCATATGTGTTTGTATGTATGGACATACACCATTGGAGGGCGTGCTTGTTTAAAGACAGTTTAGTGTATTTATCGTCAAATACTTCACTTACACTGATGCATTATTTTGAGATATCCCCCAAAACTGTAACAATAATCTTCCTCTTTATCATGATCTCATTTTAAATAATGCTATTCCGTGTCTTTCCCTTGAAAACTTGAACATATATGTATATTTGTACTTAAAGAATCCTTTGACTTTCTTTCTACACTGAATGTGGAAGGATTATTCTGAAGAAAATATGATTGAAAGAAGTATTTGATTAATTGGCTCTTAGAACAATTCTTCCAATCAAGATATTTTAATTGATTTATGTTTTCAGACAATTTCCAAGTTACATAAGGAGTTCAGTTATGTTTCTCTGGCTAGGTATATAATAATTTTAGATTATCTTCATTAGAAGTTCCTGATTCATGCTGTGTACTCTTAAATAGAATACATTGAAGCATAAAAATTTGTTGACTTTTTCTCATGTGAGCAACAGAAAGGCCTTGGATCCTTGGGAACTTCCTAGTTATTTCTAATAACACTTTAGAGTCTGGCGCCAAGTCAGTAAATACTGGTATCAGAGCATATTATTTAGATTCTGATGTTCCTTAAATAATATGTATATGTATACACACATATATGTGTTTGTGTGTATATGTTTATATTCTATGAGTTCTCATTTGTAGGAGGGGCTGAGGTGACTAAATTTTCTCAGCATTTGGAGAAAAGAAGGTTTCTTAACAATTCCCCTAGATTGTACTCACCATCAAATTGGTACTAACTGATCAACACTAGGGTGCTCACATGGCAGTAATACTCTCCAGGGATTAGGGGTAAATCCACAACTAAAGGACATGGGGAGCATTGTAGGGGGGAAGGGCATCCTTTAACCCTCGCTTGGATGAGGCAAAGACATAAAGTGTAACTAAAATGTGTGTACTCTCATAATACCCTGAAATAAAAAAAAAAATTCCCCTAGATCTTAGCCAAAGCACATAGATAGAAACAAACTTTCCATTTAAGCCTGGTCCTAGGCCTAAACAGATCTTGATTTCAAACCACTATTTCTTTGCCAAAAAAGTGACTTTACCATGCCATTGTTTGCAATTTGGCTGAAATTCATTCACAACCATGCTCTGTCTTAGGCCTTTGCCCTTGAGATTACTAAAGCTCTGTCCTAAAGCATAATGAGTTCGCATACCACTCAGGAAATCCTGGTGAGCTATGGTGAAGCATATACCTTTAGTCAGAGGAAACCCATTCCCTGTTGTTGAAATGTATTGGACTGCATGAGGATGTGGTTTGTGAAAAATCAAGTATGTATTTGAATAGAAAATAGATTTATATGGATGGTGGCATTGCAGAGATTGTTTTTAACTTTTTTTCACATTTTTCTAAGTATTCTAAACTTGTATTATGAAGATTTTTTTTTACCAACAATATATATTATATTGACCTCAAGCTTATCCTAAAGCTTTTGTATATCTTGAAGAAGCATTCTCAAATAATTTTGGGAAATACAGAGGTAAAACATGATTTCTTATAGATGTTAGGATGTTAATGTTCATTGTGAATCTTCCACAGGGATAGATAATAATTGGAGTTTTCCAGCCATAAAAACTTTTCATTCCACTGGACACTCAGTAACAGGCTGATGACAAATCGAAGAGAATTGTTTGGGAATGTGGGAAGGGAGATATATTAGAAGGAAAAGTATGAAGAGTGATTGTTCTCCTCCTCTAATTATCCAATAGCCCCGAGTTCCAGATGGTGTGCAGAATTTGATTACACTCTGCTCTTCCCCTTCTTATGCCTTCACTCATCCCTTCCATTTAGTAATTGACTGGTCACGGCAAACCCCCACTGCCATCCTTCAGTTTTGAGACTTGGAAATTTTGCTACCTGAAGTGTAGGGATTGTGAGTATGTTTGTAGGAAAAAAATATAAAAGAACAAATAGAGAGCAAAAATCAGAAACTCTTTAAGGACATGTCTACGATTAACGTACGTGGTGAGAAGGTCATTCAAGAGATTCATGATATGGGGGCTCTTGGTCAGGGTATTTGCCTTGGAATGTTGCAATGGTGAGTTTTGGGGACTCTCAGGGGGGCAAAGTTGCTAATATAAAATAAGATGAAGTCCCTAAAGATGATGCACTGGTATGATAAATAAGTTTAGGGAAAAGAACATTTGAAGGGTAAAAGCAATATACTTAAAAAATATGATTATAGTCATTTATGCGAATTTCTTTTCATTTATGCCTAAACTTCATATGACAGAGTAGCAATTATGCATGGCAATAAATGTGTGTAAACTTAACCATGTTTTGTGTTCTATTTTATTGGTACAATAATCTTTATAAATAGACTTTTAGGGTTTTAATTTGTTTCTTATGTAGCATGGGCATCTACTAACAACCTAAAAACAGCAGAGGAAAATGACACCATATATTTGGCAAGTGGACACCTCACTTCTTCGAGGATCTTTATCATGCTGGATAATACAGATTGGTTGTTCCTAAAATACCTGATGAACCAGTTTTATAAAACTAGCTACCTTAGGGAATTACCTTAAAGTGCAGAAATTATGCTCTCTGTACACTCAGGAATCATATAATGATGATAAAGGACTCAAGGAGAGCTGACCTTGCCTGCCAAGTGTATTCGAGTGTGCAGATGGGGATTAGCAGATATTCCCTAAATGAACATGCATCTCAAAAATATAAATAAAAATAAAAAGAACTAATATTATTTTGATTGCACATTACTAAGTTCGATAAGATAGTTACCATAAATCTTATGCTTTATAATCTGGAGAGAACAAAAAATGAACCTTGGAAACAAAATAAGGCTGAAAAAGCATAACAGGAATGTCTGCCCATATTCAGATTTATGTAGAAAGATAATTGAGATATTGATTCTCCTTGATCACAGAGTTTTGAGAGCATTTAATTACAAGACATAGACCTGTAAATAATAAGAAATAAAATTATTTTTGACCTGCTACACAAAGAATTTAGGGTGAAAATATGCTCAAGGCCTTACTATTTATTGTCTTTCTTTTTATGCTTTTTTTCATGGCAATATAAATTTTATTATATTGAAAAAAAATCCAATTGATGGCTTCTTTGCTTGATCCAGAAAGGGACATACTGGTAAAGAAAAGTAAAAAGTTAACTCATTTAATATAATAAATCCTAGCTTCTGTGAATAGATAGAATTTTCTTTTTTTTATTGTTTTTAATTAAAAGGTAGTTCTGACATTGTATTCAAGTGTCAGCTCTTGGTAGAGTCTTAAGAAATAACAGATGTTTTAATTAAAAAAAAGAATTAGTGCAGTAAAAAACATACATGAAGAGAGAGTGTGGGAGAGAGAGGTGGATATATTGGAGAAACGGCTGCTGCAAGTGATGAGAACAGAGGTGTTCTAGGAGGAGTATGGGTAAGACAGCTGAGACTCACCCACCGTTAACTGTGTCTCTTGTGCTACACACAGTTGCTGCAGCACATCAAAGCTAAGGTTGGAAGTGGGTCCTAAAAGCACAATATTTTATTTTCTTTTTCACCAGCTATGTCCTCATATTGAACTTTTTAAAGGGTAAACTCCAGATAATTCTTATGTCAAGGGAGTCATTTAAGCCTTTTGGAGCCAATGAATTTTCTTGCAAAAACAACCTCTCAAAAATTGTATTTGCTATTGAAGGCAATATCTCCAACTCCAAATTACTTTATCAACTGAGTTACACATTATGTGTAGCATATAACATGACTCCTAGAGAGAAATTTATATGAAACTATTAACCATTGAATAGCTGAGAGAGAAAAAGCAGCTCTTGATTTTTAAAAGAATTTATTATTGCATGTAGTGGATCACATTTTTAGTGTACCGTGCCAGAGATATAAATGCCTTGATGAATGAAATAAACTTCTTAAAATACTGGACTGCTATTTCTCAGAACTAAAGGTGAAAATTATAAAGTCATAATTTTTATTTTCATCCCTCAAAAAATTGTTTCCTTTACTGCAAGCAATGTTTTTCCATCTTTTGGTGAGTGACTGTATTTCTTTGAAAATGTCTGTTAAATTGTCACAGAAACACAATAAATATGTTTTATTAGTTGATATATGCCATCAGAGGCCAATATAATAAAATGACATTAAACTTGAAACAGTATCTATTAAATGGCCTTTGCCTATGCCATAATATGTCCTCCTCATCCTCAAAATTGAAGATACTAACAGAGGTTGTCATATTTTTCCCAGGGAGAAATTTGTGTAATTCAGTTGTGATTTAATACAGGAAAACAAACATTTATACAATATACTCTTGAGTCTTTAAAGAGTTAATAAAGCTTGCTCGAGCATGCTATACTTCCCAATAGTAGCCTAAATACCTGGAGAATCACCCTAGCTGTGTAAAAATATTTAAACTTAAGCCATATCCTTATGCTAACATATTTTATTATAATGTGAAGTGGTGTAGTATCATTTAGGCAAGTGTGTCTGGTCTTGAAGAATTCATTAAGCAGCAGCTGAGTTTTCCTCCCATAAAGTCTTCCTCCCAAGGTGGCATATTTAAGCTCCATTCTCCATTGAAAATATTAACTGTGAAATTTCATGTGTAAGCAGTAAATTATCAGGACTACACAGTAGACCAATTTTAGAAATAGCTAATCAAAGCCAATAAATTTCCCATTTGGATGTGAGTATGTGGTGGTGCGATCTAATAAGGGCTATTGATAGACACTCACTGGTGCAATTTCCTGCTTCATCAGAGCGTGTAACTGAAGTGAAGACTGACATCTTCGTCACCAGTTTCGGACCCGTTTCAGACCATGATATGGTAAGTGACACTGCATTTTTGGTTTTCTTGGGGTATTTTTTAAATTTAACTTTAGAAAGAAAAATATAGTCTAAGTATTTGGGGAACAACTTGAAAAGGGTTGGCTGTACCTTTGTGTCTCTGTGTGTATAACATGTAACATAGCATATATATAATATTTATATAATAGAAAACTACCCATTTGCTTTCCAGATCAGTCTTATTTCTATGGTTATCAATCATTGTGGTCTTCTTTTTCTCCATCCCTAAAATCATTGCCGTGCCATGGTTTATGTCCTGCAAGCCATATAGTGTGAGTTATCTTTCATTTTAGTTAGGAGGCCATGTGGATTCAAGAATGCTAGGTTTTCAGGTAGCCAGAACTGACATAAACATTGTGATTTCTAAATTATTTTTGGCTATAAATAAGAAATGAGTATTAAAGTTGAGTGAACACTTGACCAGAATTAGAGAAATAGTTAAAATAAAATACACCAATGGGAAACGTTCTGCTTCATTGCAAAAAGGCATTCATGAAATTATTACTGAGAATAGAAATAAAGTGAAAACATATTCTTTCTTTCCTCAACCCTAATAAATTAACATGAATTTATCTTCTAGCTGATGGGAGTTGGTAAATCAGTTGAGCTCTGCAGATATTCTATATTTCTGAACTCATAATAACCAAGCATCTATATAAGCAAGACATCATACAGAGGTGATGAAGACATACCATCATTAATATATTTCAAAGATATATTAATTGAACATTATTTTTGAAATGACTTTTGTTAATGTTATCTTAATGTAAAAGTCTTTTGATTTCAAAGTAGCTCAGGGTGATAGAGGATAAAAGTTACAGAAAATATGGACTTAGGGCAGCATTTCCAAAAGTGAGGAAATTCACAGTACACCTACCTTGGCAAAATAAAAGCTCTGACAATTCTTGAGCTAAGGAAAATTGTTTGACTTTATTTAATCTAGTATTTTGTAATCGTATTTGTCCAAAACCCTTTTTGTCATTCAATACTGTTAACATTCTGTAGAACTCATATTCTGAGAATTAGACATTGGAAAATGCAGGCTTAGGGGATAATTAGATATTTTAGATCTTCAGACAAGCTTTGAAATGTACTAACTAGCCAAATAAAAATTGGTGTTCTGTATGAGAGACAGCAGGGTCCTAGGTAAAAACGCAGGTTACTCAACCAAGTTGCCTGGATTTATAACCCCAGCTTCTCCACATAGAAGGGCATGTCCTTGGGGAAGTTACTAATTGTCTCTCTGGATCAGTTTCTTCATGTATGAAATGAGATTAATAATAATACTTCATAGGGTTATTACAGACATTAAATGAATTGATATATGAAACTGTGTAAAACACTTCTTGGCACATAAGAAGCACTCAATAAATGTTAGCAATTACTACTATGCAAAGAATAAAATATGAAAGTCAACCATAGTTTATTCATCTGACAACTTTTGTCATTATGGTCAGTCTGTATAGACCACTTTGTTGAAATATTGTGTGAAACAATATTTTTTGCTGAATTGATCACTCTCTGAGGTTCCATTGTGAGTCTCCCATGTTGGAAATCAGTCTTCCCACAAAACAATTCTCCATGGTATTTTTATAATTAAGAATATTTACTAGGTCCCGGTCAGGTTTAGGGTCAAATTCAAGCTCTCCTCCCTGTATTCCATACAATCCATAAATGATTTGGCCACTCTGCCTCACTTGTTCCCAGTATTAACTATTTGTTTTAGTTATTTGCATGAATCCTGTTTTCTATGAGGCAATGTGGCTGGGGGTTAGCTGGGCTGGCTCTTGGATTCAGGCTGGCTGAACTCAAATCTCACCACCCCCAGCAGCAGGGTAGCTTTGGACACACGGCTTGAGCTTTTAAAGCTTGCGGTCTCCCAAATGTGCATATTATTATAGTTGCTTATTCCTGTAAGATTGTTATGAAATTTAAATGAGATATGTGAATAAATTGACTATAAATAGTACTCAGTAAATAATAGCTATTATTATTCTTGCCTCTGAGCCTCTTATCATGCTATGTAGACCTCCTGGGAATTTCCTCTTCTTTGCACACATCTAAATCCTATGTTTCCACAGAGGCCCAAATCAAGACCCAAATGCTTGATGAAATCAATTTTTATATTACTCCAATAACAAATTAAATTTCCCTTTTTGCATTCTTATCACATTTATTGAACATAAAATGCAATTTAACTCTTCACCACATGTATAGTAACTGCTTTGTGAAGTTATTTCTCTTCTATAAACAAATGTCTTCTTTTTCTAAATTATTGCCAAAAATTGTAAAGACATCCTTGTCTCACATCTCTCGGAGTATCAGTCCGTTGTTGGCTGATAGTAAGTGTTACATTACTACTTACTAGGTGATAGGTTGAGGAGCCTATATCATCAAATATTGAAGTCTTATGGGACCCCATAGATCACACCCTCTTTCCTATGTGAGTCCGAAACCTTTGGAGAAATTAGACAATAGAGTAAGAGACATGGGAAATGAGAATATCATCTATGCTATTAATAATGATGATATTGTAGAATGTGGCTTTTATCTGCAGACAAGTGGGTTTGCAGTGAGTAAGCCCCAGAATCAACCAGATTAACCCACCCAGTCACAGGCAGTCGGGCCTCCCTCTGCTGTAGTGTAGATTGTCCACTGAAAACTTCTAGTGTGGAGGAGCACTGCAGACTTTTTCTGTCTTACGAATGGCCAGCATCCAAAATGGAAAAGACAAGAGGAAAGGGCTGAAATAGGTAAGACTGAGTTCCCCTCCAAATTCACCAATCAGATAAATTCTCCTCCCTCCTCCCCGCTTCACCAGGAGAACAGTGTTCGGGAGTGCGGAGCATTCAGAAGTTTCACACTGGTGAAGCTCTTTTCTCATTGATGCAAACATCATGAGAGGGGATGAAGCACTGCCAACACCATACGCTGATAACAATACTCCTGCACTTACTGCTACTAATAATACTTTAAAAATAAAAAGAAAATAGCTGTTCTATCTCAGTTCCTGGCACCTAGCATGTGCCTCACAGAGTGTATGTTCAAGGGACAGTGCCCAAATGAAGCTACATATGATAAAAAGCTTTTCTCTTTCCTTGAAAACTTTTTGGCATGCCTTTGAGTTAGTGATTCAGACTAACAGTGATTTAATGAAACAGTGCTGGATTGTCTTCATCTTAGGATAAAGGTGCACAGTAGGAATTTTGATACACCATCAACCCTGTGGTTATCGTGACCTATATTTTACATATGATCTTTGGTCAAATATCAGATAGGAATAATGGATAGAGTATCCAAGCCAACAATACTCCCTGTTGCCTAAAACTTATGAACCAGACAGTGTTTGAATTGTTCTGTTAAAAAATCCAGTTAGTCATAGGTCTACAACTGATTCTCTAATGGCTAGCGGAAATTGTACCTGACCACCTTGCTTTAGAAGATTAGCCATTCAAACCATATCATGAGAGAATTGTGTCTAAGAATGAGCAGTGTGATTTAGAGGCAATCAAAATTAGAAGACAGAATGACAAAGCTGTTTTTCAAAACAGGAAAAACTCTAGTTTTTAAAGTGAGAACTAATACAACATCTGATTAATAATAATAATAATAACAACATTTATAAATGCTTACAATTCATTAGGCACCATGCTAGTGGCTTTCTAGATAATATTTTATCTAATCCTCATGCCAAGCCTTTTAGGCATGTGTTGCTCTTATCTACAATTTCCGGAGAAGGAAAGTGACCTGCTGGCTAAATGTAGCAACTTGAACACAGGCCATTCATCCTGAGCGACTCCACAGCTCCCAAGGCATCTGACTCCATCTGGAATAGAAAACAAAATTAGGACAACTCCAAAAACCATTAACTGGCAATCAAACAGCACATTCCCAGGGCACTAGGTTCTGACAGAAATATCCGGGCAGCACAATCATAAAGCCTTGTTTTGCACAGTACTTAAAATGTATTAAGTCAAAGCACACACAGATGGTAATAAATGGTGCAAATAGGAACACTTCAATATAATATTTATTTAGGAACACAGTGGATGTTTTGTCCTAGATCTTCAGAATAAGGCTCCCATTCTCTTGAGACCTACTCTATTGAACGGAGTAACTCAGAGAGACTTTTCACTTGAGTGGTGGGGGCTGGAACCCTGGAACTTGAACAAATTCATGAGCAAATTCTTCAGCAGAGCTTTCTCTCTTCCGTGGAGTCCCTTCTTTTGTCTTCTGCTTTTTCTCTTTTCCTTTTTTTTCTTTTTTTTTGCGTGTTTTGCGTCCTTCTCACTTTCCTCAGATTTTCTGCCTGACAAACCATTCAAAGAAATAGCATGTTTTTAAAAATGCTCAGCCACATAGAAAGCTAATATAAATTTATGTTGATAAGATAATAAAAGGGAACAAATAATAATTTGTAACATTTATTAAGAGCTTTCTATTTCCTAAGCATTCTTGGATACTGTTGATAAGTATCAACTCACTTCTCACAAGAGCCAAGTGGATTATCCCAGTTTATAGATTAGGAAACTGAGGTTTAGTGAAGGTAAGAAAATTACTTAAGGATGTTCAGCAGGCAGGTTTAGAACTTACAGCCATAACCGCTGTGACGGGGCTCTGCCCCTCTCCTGTTCCAGCTCCCTGAAGAAGCCTGCCTTGGTCCAGATGCCCATTCTTGGTCTAACGAACTGAACTGTGATCATGGGGACGAAGTCACGTTGTACAAGTAGCTTCTGGGAGGTGCCTGCTGCTACCATGGCAACCACACAGAGGCCGTACTCAGAAACAGGAGACCAAATATTTATATTCTAAGTTAGGCAGAAGCTGATCATCAGCAACTGCCTTTATTTCAGTTTTTATTTCTACTTCTAACAGAGGAGAAAATGAAAATGAAGCTAACCCAGCCAGTGTTGCTCCTTTTACGTGTGTACTTTGTGTGTGTGTGTGTGTGTGTGTGTGTGTGTGCTCTATGACTGGTACAATATTTGAAGGAAGAATGTGCTAAATGAATTTGGGAATTTCATTGCCTGCCATTAGCACAGGTGAATAAAGCTGGCGGTAAACATGATACACACGTGAACAGCAGGACTTTTGAAAGTTTTGGCATAATTTTTTGAAATTATTGCCTTTGGGATATATTTTGTCAAATATTTGATTAAATTTATTTTTATATTTAACATTTATTTTTTCAAAAAATCTTGGAGCAAGCACAGAAATTAACCACATTTCTCGATTCATAGGAACATGGTCAGCTTAGACATCCCTGAAACTTTGATCTGTGAGTAGCCTGTCCCTCTACTGTTGGGCAATCTAAAGTAGTTTAGTTGGGTAGAGAACAGAGCATCTGTGGCTAAGTCCTAAATAACAGAAATATCATCATGTATCAGATCCCTACCTTGCAAGCTTGTCTGTTGTCCATAGGGGAGAACACGCACAGCCCAGAGTAGATCCATCCACGCTGTTTCCCTGACAAGCATTACAACATTATATTACTTCCTTATATAATCCAGTCACCCTCCCCATTTCCTTTCTCATGGAAAACACCACTCTATGCTCCTCTGTAAGTTTTTCTTATAGCACCTATGCCTAAACAGTTTTTCCCTCTGCTGAATTTCCCCAGTGCTTAACAAATGTTTGTTGGTGAGTAAATTCCAATCATGGATTGTAGTGGCTTTCATTTGACACTTCCAAACAGAAAAACATAACCAACAAAGTAATTTGTCTTGCCTACAAAGATAAACTGGCATCATTTTATACTTCCTTGTTTCTAACTTAGCAATTAGCACTGTGCCCAGTGCATTATATACCATCCAATAATAATTGTTAGTTCCTTGAACAGTAAGGGTTTAGCGATGCCAAACATGTGTTAAAGGACACACCTTAATTCAGTCTTTACCCAGTCTTGTTTAAACCCTGGAAAGGAGGCAGGTAGTTAAATTCATGCATAAGATGCCCAGAGACAGACACTATTTATTTTGTATGTCCTGAAGATAATATGTATAAGATTTAAAAAAAAAAAAAAAAAAAACCTGCTTTCTCCTGTAATAGGGCTTAGAGGATTAGGAAAATGTACCATGATGCTTTCAAGTTAGTCCTCCTTCTGGTGTGTAGCATGCTAAGATTGATAGAGAATGTGGTAATATTTATTTCAAACCATTGAGTCTCAAATTTAGTGCCAGTGTAGCAAGTACTGCAAGGAAGATGGATTTTACCCTTTTCAATTTTAGGAGCTGGTAATTCACATTGCTTGTTTTCAGATTAGCAGATGTTTGTCCCTGGGTATTGCCATAAGGAATGCTGTGTTTATTCAAATAAATAGATTCCCTTACTGTGAATGATGATGAGCTTCACACATTTCTCTTGTGGCTTATACAAACATACAATCACAAACACACACTCACACACACCTGTGAACTATGCGTTATTCTTTTCTTTTTCTTTTTGGAAATGATCCAAATTACCAGTAGAAATAGATTATTTATTTTCATAATCTTCTTCATTGTGTAGGAGGATTGAAAGCCTGTATACATTATTTGTAAAAGAATGTTTACTTAGCCAAAAAAAAAAAAGGAATTTTCACACCAACAGTAGAACCATGATTGACTTGGGGGTGAGTGTGAGGTTTTCAAAGACCATGAGAGGGCCCCCAAAACAATATGCTTTATCTTTGCGGCTGGAGTTATCTAATTTAAACATGTTCCTGTATATAATACCATTTAACATGAGCTCGGTTTTTAATTGCTATGTATTCTATTTTTTCTAGTGGTGATGTGGTAGGGGTGGGTTTTGGGGGTGGGGTGTCACTTTCCTTTTACATATCTGAGGACATAATTGGCAAAATTTTTCTGACCAAGAATATGTCAAATACTTTTTACCTCTTTTTAAAAAAAATTATTGCACCAAATTAATGATTCACTTGACACCAATATGTACAAACTACTGCAAGTTTACTTCCAGAAACATCACCTAGCTCACATTTTACTTACAAAGTTGCAGAAATTATGCATTATCTGAGTGAGATATTTGCATTGCAAAATACAACACAGTGAACCCTTTGTCCTTTTCTAAAATTATCTAGGAATATACAATAGATGTATTTTTCCGTCAAAGCTGGAAGGATGAAAGGTTAAAGTTTAAAGGACCCATGACAGTCCTCCGGTTAAATAACCTAATGGCAAGTAAAATCTGGACACCGGATACCTTTTTTCACAATGGAAAGAAGTCAGTGGCCCACAACATGACCATGCCCAACAAACTTCTGCGGATCACAGAGGATGGCACCTTGTTATACACCATGAGGTAAGGAGGGTCCATCTGTTCCTGAATTTCTGTACTTCTTTCCTTTCCATTTGTATGCAAGCATCAAGCTGATGGGTCATGGTGGAACATTTGGTTTCCTGTTTTTCTGTTTTTCAACTTTAAAAACTACTATGCTGTGAAACCTACTATACAAGCATTAACATGTTAAATCAAATGATTATAAACAATGAAAAATGTTTACTATATATTAAGTAATACAACGTAACACAATATATCTCTGCACCTGTTCTAATGCAATATGAAGATCTTTCTCTCCCTGCTACGAAACTCATATATTCCTGCATCCTGGTAAGGTCTAGATTAAATTTCTAGAAGCTATCTAACAGTGTATATCTTAAAATGTTTCTACTATAAATGAAGGAAAACAAAAAACCCAGAATATATGGAAAGTTACAAAATTCTTAAAATAAATCACAGATTCATGTGGAAATATGCATTTGAAGATGTATATGAATTCACAACAATATTGATAGCTAGGTTGAGAATGAAGATGTCTGAATTTTTCTTAAACTGAAGGTTATTTGTATATTTCTGTTTTATTAACATTTTCCCCTTTTCAAGATCACTGCAAGGCCCAGAATCTATAAAGTGCTCAATACATTTATGATCAAATGAAGGAAGTATGAATCAAATAACATTTAGAACACTTTTTTTAAAAGAGATGCTTAAAAATATGCCTAACTTATGAGAAATTAAGAATTGTACAGGAATCATTCTTGAGGACAGCAGTATTTTATTCCCAGATGATTTGTTAGATGTTATTTTTTAGAACTGATCAGCATTTGGTAACTCAGACTATTCAATTACTCCTTTGATATAGAAAGGTAATAAAAGCAAAATCCTCAAGTTAGTGGGTAGTATATAAATACAGTGATATTTTGCTTTTTGAGAAAGCTGCCAGAATGCCTAGCTTTTCAAATATGAACATCCAAAAGAAAAAAAAAGAAAAGAGAAAATGCTTTAAGAGCTATTTCAGATATTGGACCCAACTAGTCAACGTGTAATAGGACTTAAAAAAAAAAAAAAAAGCACTAAAAGAGAGAAAGAAAATAAAGGATCAGCAAACACATGTGTTGAGAACTTTTCAGATTATCCAAGCAGGTATTTTTTATATTTGAAATTTTATTCTCCCCCTGGTAAAATACCCTACACTTGTCTTTGAACCTAAGTCCAGTGTTCATTCCTCTTAGGGTGGCAATTTTCTGGGGAGGGATAATGTAATCTGAATAGTTTATGATTAATGGTTTCTGATATATGCAATGTTTTTCATCAATAACTAGCCTGTATCTTCTATTTCCTAAACTTCTCACCACCTTTGCTAATCTATTATTACTTCCTTTAATAGTTGGATTTAAGAATGCAATTAATAATTAATGTATACTTTTTATATTTGCTTTAATCTGTATTATAATCACTTAGTGATTTTACCGGCTATACTTTACAGTCATCTTACATCTTACATCTTACATCTTACATCTTTCTTTAGCTACTTAATAATATGGGTAAACATACTTGTTAAACTTATACGAGAAAAACGAGTATAAATTCCCTCATAATTCTACAAACTGAGAACAAATATATTTTCGTGAATTTCTTTCTTAACAATTTTTTTTAAAAAACATGAATAGATTTCACATTCCCAGAACATCCCAGGGACTACAGAGAAATGCAGCAGAGTCGTGGCTTCAGTTAGGCAGTGGGTTGGTAAATCAAACTAAATGGTTGCAAATAGCGAGATCACATATGGAGAATTTACCTTAATCTCAATCTCACAAAGCCTGAGGGTACTTCCTCCTTCACCTATTCCTTTCTTGTTGTTTGCATTTGGTACTATCTTAAGGAAGGAAGTAGAGATAGCTGCACTTAAAACAGGAGAAATTCTCTTCTTTGCTATCCGTGTCTTTCTCTCAACCAAGGATGAATTAGTATTTATGCAAGTATTTATTTGCTTACATCCAGTTTTATTCTCAAAGATTTTGCTGTAGCTAGGTGGATTGGTTGACAGTACCTGTTTTGGAAAACATTGGCAATGCACACCCATTGTACAAAATCAAGTGAAGCCTATTTTCTCAAAGCAAATGAACAAAAGATGGATAGAATTCAACCATTATCATAAATAATTCTTTGTAGATCATTTGATTATTAACAACTCAGCATAGCTCTGCAGTTTATGCTTGTCTCTCATACTTGTTTAATATTAATATATTTGCTACAGTTAATAACATCGTGCTTCTATTTATCAGGAAGTATCTAATCTATAGGGTACATGTTTGTATTTTATATTTCCTTTAAGGTTGACAGTGAGAGCTGAATGTCCAATGCATTTGGAAGACTTCCCTATGGATGCCCACGCCTGCCCACTAAAATTTGGAAGCTGTGAGTGAATTTATTTTAAATTTTCTTCATTTTTATGAGAAATCTAAGTCTTTAAGCAAGAGACCCCCAATTAGTTATGTCTATTAGAAAGACAGATAGATAAGGGTATCAAGGAAATTTAAATAGTAATATATTGCTAGGACCCTGTGTAAGTAGTATTCCTTGACATCCATTTTAAAGTTCTTTCAGGAGAGGGGTTATCCACTATCTACCGGCCCAGAAAATATGGATTAAACTACTTAGTGGAAGAATTCTATTTTTGTCAAAGTTGTATTTATAGGAAAAAGAGTGGAGTATTATAACTCATGAATAACATTTTCCTCCCAGTTAATGGAGATCATTGTGTCTATTTTGTATCGTTACTTGCACTTGTTTGATCTTGAGAATAATTCAACTTGTCTACCTGATGAAAATATTGGTAGATGACAAAGGGCAATAAGTAAGTATTTCTTAATAATGAAACCTACACCTAACAGGCACTGCCAAAAAGAAGAAAATTTAATCATAGTTTTAGAAAATTTCTCTATCTGTCTGGATACATCAAGGAATTCACATATGTATTAATGCTTTTGAGGGCATCCTAGGTAAATGCCCTTTACAATAATTTTCTGGGTTTCTGCTATTTGAAAATATCCAAGCACCCCTCCAAGGAGCCAAGAGAACAGTGGCCAGGAGAGTCAAGGTCTCTGGTCTTTTCTCTACCCTTCTGCTTTTGACTGGTTTGCACGTGTGAAGTGAGTGGGAATAATGTATTCTTGGTTTCCTACAGGGAAGTTAACAAATAAGGACTGAGTCAACTCCTGGACTACCTAACCATCTTTCTGTTCTCACTAGACAGGCAATCTGAGTGACTATTTTGGTGAAGATATGATTCATAGAAGAAAAATAGTGGTAGTGTAGGAAGACGGCAAGCAAAGAAAATAGCAAAGGGCCTTCAGGCTCCTAGCAGCACTAGGCATGGAGAGAAAACTTTTTCTATTTATAAATCTAATTCTATACTGAAACTCAAGGATAAACTCCTTCAAAAAACTGTCAGTTAAACAGGTCTTTGTTGATAACTCCCTTCTCCCCACTCTTTTCCTAATTTAATATACATTGTGTATCAAGTAGACTATTATCTTTTCCCTTGATTATCAGATCCATTTTTAATAATGATAACATGTATTATATATTACTTGCATATCAGGCAGTATATTAAATATTTGTACATTCATGAGCTCATCTAATCCACAACATAACCTTATAGTTAGGAAGATCATTCATCATAGTTTGTCTGGGACAGTACTGATTTATGCTTAATATTTTGGTAAAATTACTAATAGTGCATTTGTTTACCTTAAAAATTGTCCTGATTCCTAATTTGGATAGTGAATTACATTTTAAAAAATAATTGGCAATGCTTTTAGCAGTGAGGATAGCTGAAAGGTTTATATTTTCATATAAGACATAGGAAGGTAAGTGATCATTGGTTGATTGCTGAGTAGTTCAACATCTTAACAAAGCTGATATCTTAAGATGTTCTGAAATATTCTTCCTCATTGCAAGATGGCTGCTGCATCTCCAGCCATTGCATCTTCTTTCAGCATAAAGGGTAATGGTTGGTAAAGAAGAAAGTAGTCTCTGTAGCAAAAAAGACAAAAATTTTCCCTAAAATTCTAATATGAATCTACTGATGTCTCATTGATCAAATGTATGTTGCATTGCCAATGCTATTTGCAAAGGAGTCTGGAAAGTAAACATTTTTAACTGGACTCGTTGTCAACCTGAAGAATACTGGAGGTATTTTTAGAAGAAGGACATAGATAGTAAGTAGAAAACACATAATGTCTTATATAAGAAGACTGAAGCTAAAGAAAAATAAGTAAGCTGTTTGTGACCCCAAAGCCTTTGCATATTCTCTTTTCTCTGCCTGTATTACTCTTCTCTTGTTTCTTCACATGGCTGGCTGCTTCTATCTAACCACATCTCAGCCAAAGTATCATCTCCTAGGCCCTTCCCTGATGAACTTATCGGAATTTGCATACAGTCCCACTAGTCTTGTTGATCACAATGTACATTTCTTTTATAACATTTATTGCGGCAGTAATTATCAGTTGTATTTATTGGTTAACATTTCTGATTGGAGACTGTAACCTGCGTAAGAGCAGGGTGTGTGTTGTTCACATTTCCTCTGCCAGTGGCTAATACAATGCAGGTATTCAATAAATACATATTGAATGGATAAAGATCACAATAATAAGGCTTTAAATGTCCCTTCAATGTTTAAGCTTCAGAAAAGAGGGTTTAAGACATGTGGGGAATCAGACTTAAGTGGAGAAGACTTGACATTGCCATGCAGGCTCAGAGGGTCATGTTCAGTGGGAACGAGACCACGAATGGTTCTTCTGCCTGCCACTGGCATGAGAAGAAGCAGTGGAGGTCCATGTGTGGTCTAGTCACTTCTCCGACCTGGCCTTATTAGCACATTTCAAAGGTGAAGAAACTGAGGCAAAGCAGGGTAAAAATTCTTTGACTCAATTTTTGGAGCAAACTTCTTGCCAAAATATCAGAGAAGATGATAAGCAAAAGAGGTTTCCAATAATTTAGTGGAACAACTTGTAATAAATGTTTATGAAGCTTCTGAAGCAACCTCATTCATGTGTTGAAAAGAACTAAACTCAAAAGTTTTCCTTATCGTTCCCTGTTAAATTCTGATTGTCAGTGCTAACTTGTATTTTCTGCTGGTCAGGGATACAGCCCTCTTCATAAGGCCAGATGACCCAACGACAACGTGTGTTATACTACTGTTATCTTTTAACTGCTTTTGAGAAAAATACAACGTAAGGCTTTGATTCTAAAAGAAGAGATTTGGGTTACAGATTCTGATATTAAAGATCTAAGCAAGTTTTGGATGTCGTAAGGACTTAATAAATGATTGTTTCTTGCCTGACTAATTATCAAGTACAATGTCTGGTAAACAAGGAGGAAGGAATAAGTCAAAATTTAAATAAATTCCAAATAAGACATAAGTTTAGGAATTATTCAGTTCACCTGCCTCATGCAGATGGAAAAACAAAGGCCCATAAAAGTGAAGTGATAGCATCAATTAGCACCTACTCTTCTAATACTAAATCTATACTCCTAGTATTGTACCACTACAAAGTTCTTTCCTAACCCCAACCCAAAACTTTTTGTCTTATTCCAAAAGAAACTTTTTAGGTAATATGATTTATTTGAAATCATAGCTTAAAAGCTTTGACTAAGTAGTTGAAGTCTCTTTAACCTGTTTTGCTTATGCTAAAGTCTCAAATCATGTAAGTTTTCATAGGAACTACTTTCCAAATACTGAACTTTGAGAAAAGAATAAGATATATCACATATTCTAAGGCCTTAGGTACATCTGTCTTCCTCTTAAGACACCAACTTTCATTATGGGAAGCTACTGTTCATTTTGGAAGATTTACACTGAATGATACAAATGAGTAATCTGCACCTTCACAATGATATCATCTTTATGGTAGGTGGTCTAAACATTTTCATATACAGTGGTGTTTAGAGCAAATTGCAAGAAATAAAGACACTGAAATTAGGTGACATGAGAATTCAATGGTAACACATTTTTCCCCTCTACAACTATATTAGTGACAACACATGAGGAAGTATAAAAAGATGGGTGTAAGCACTGTTGCTAAAGTTGGTACAATCTAGTAGCAAGGGGATTAGTTTGTTGTGAAATGACACAGATCTAGAATGGGCTTCATCACTAATTATATGACTACCAAGTATCCTTGTTTGGCTTATAAGAATATAAAGTACAGATTTTGCCTAGGAAAATCTTATAAACAGCAGTGGATTAAAACAGCATCCTAGTTTTTAGCTTGGTTTTCCGGCCAATTATTGATATGCCCTTTAATAAGTCTTTTTATGTCCAATGGCTCAGTTTAAAATGTGAATAAATTATACGACTTCTGAGGTACTTCCAAGTTAGCATTCAGTCTTCCCATGTTACCTTAAACTCAATATCTCTTCTTAGGTAACATGCTTCCATTAAAAAACAAGAATTTATTGCAAACAAAAATTCATTTTACCTAAGGTAGGTACCTACAAATTGTCAGTAATATCATCCTTCTCAAAATAGTGTGCTCTGCTCTCTTCTAAGAATTTTTTTGAAAGATCAACTCATACCCTCCTGACATGCAATTCTCCTACTACAGACAGGGCTGAAGAGCTTCAGTTTTTTCTGTCTGTGAGGAAGATCACGATTAAAAAGGAAAAGTTAATGAGGACAAATTCCAAATTATCCCTGTATCATGTCTCATGAACCACTAAAGTAATTTCCAGTTCATTCTGTCAAACTTCTGGAAAAATTTACTTAGAAATATATCTGACTGTAAATTGATCCAAAAGTGATGGCAGAGCTGGCAGGACACCCACGTAAATCAAGGAACACTGACTACATTTTTCTGCGTCACTTACCTCAGAGAAAAGCGATCACTTTAGAAGCTTTGTTTCAGAGACTGAGGGACATGGCTTGCATCTTTTTTTCAGGCAGCCTCATTTCCATGTAAAAAAGCAACCATAGTTTTACATCTCATAATATGTTAGCTTGAGCAAATATGGATTTGGAAACCCAAACCTGGTCACCTAACAGTGGGGATTGGGTCAAGCTGAGTTACATTATGATTTTTATGGGCCCCAGGCCTTTGGAGACCATGCCTTCAAGGAAATGATTAAAATCGTATTTAATCATTATGTTGGTATAAAGATGAATATAATCCAAGTTAGATTATATTCATTTTAATTTCTGATTTTAAAAGAAATTAAAACACGATAGAAGTATTGTGGGCCCTGGGCACTGTGCCCATTGGGCTTAATGGAGAAGTTGGTCATTGGCCAATGAGTCAAGTTCACATAACAAGGCCAACTTTTGCTCTCCTGCCTTCCCCTTGAAACCTCTGGAAACAGCTTATTTCTTCTAATGTGTTATTTTCTAAATTTTTAACATTATTCTGCATCTAAACATAGGAGAGTATATATCATCATTCCAGCCTATACAAAGTGGATGTTCTGTGACTAAAAATCAGAAAACCTATGGAATTCCTTCTCCTTCTTTTTCTTTCTCACTCTATACACTCTTCTCCTCCAACCTGCATGAGTTTAAGATCAGGATTATGACCTAATTTCTTATATAAGAGACAGCCAGATTAAACGTGACACGGCAAATGAAAATGATTGAGAAGAATAACTTTATAATGTAACTCCTCCTCCTTCTCCTTCTCATCGACATTATTATGATGATCAATATCTATAAAGAGGACAATCAATAAAGAAGAAAGTAAACTCAAACTCCCTTTGCAAATAGATGTGCAGCAAAATTTCCAGTGTCACTTTTCACATTATCATGACTTTCTCCTGGCTCGACATAATGTGGACCCAAGCTACTGCCTCTAACCTCATTTCATCTCTCATGTTCTCCACTGTAGTCATTTCATTCTTCCTCAAACTAGTCAAGTTTTTGCCTGCAATAGAAGAAAAATTTATTAGTTTGTCTGTTGGGAAAACTCTTCCCCAAAACTTTCACATGGCTCACTCACTCATTTCTGCATGCATTTGTATAAATGTCACTCCTCAGAGACTCTGTCAGAGTCTCTCATCTTACCTAAAATGAGCCCCCATCCCTTCATTCTCTGTCCATTTATGAGATTGTAGATGACATTATTGTACTTTATACAACTTGAAATTATATACTCATTTGCTTATCTGGTTTTGTCCCCACCACTATAATGTATGCTTCTTAAAGTCAGGAGCCTTTTCTTTTATGGTCACTGCTATATCCCCAGCACAGCCCTTTGTCCTTTGTAGATACTTAATAACATTTGTTGGAAGAGTGAACAAATGACCTAAGGAATCAGGAAAATGTGTTTTAATTTTCCAAAATTAGGGATGTGAAGTGTCCTTTCCTAGCCTGCCTTCTGGAACCATGAGGTAGAAAATATAAAGCTGATTAATTAGGAGACTCAAAATGGAAAAATGTATGGATAATTTTTCATTTTTTCCTTTTAGATGCTTATACAAGAGCAGAAGTTGTTTATGAGTGGACCAGAGAGCCAGCACGCTCTGTGGTTGTAGCAGAAGATGGGTCACGCCTAAACCAGTATGATCTTCTGGGACAAACAGTAGACTCTGGAATTGTTCAGTCAAGTACAGGTAAGTGTCATTTGGTTACTTCAGATACAGAGGAAGGGGCAGAGAAATATTTCATGAGGATGTGAGAACACAGTGAGTCCTTCAGTAGCACAAGTAAAGGAGAGACAAAATTGCACTAAACTGGAAATCTGTTGAGCTGGGAACTAATGTAACCTTTGTAGGCCTGTGACTTTGCATGTATCATTCAATGTCCTTTGGCTTCTGCTCTTTTGTTCACAAAATAAGGAGCTGGTTCTGTGTGATCACTGCAGCATAGCAGGTAGACATGTGAACTCTCGAGGATAAATGTCTGAATTGACTCCTTATTCCTCCACCTTGCCAATTGATTGTAGTCACCTTCCAGGGATGTTGGAAGGAATAAATTAAATTCGTAAAGAGTATTTCTCACAATTCTTGGCACATAAAAAGCTTTTCATAAACATTAGCTGTAATATTGTCTAGGCCCCATTTATTGCCATGAGTCAATGGATCTCGCTGAATTTATAGCTGCGATCATTACATATGAGACATCGAAAAGCCAATTCTTTCTACAAATTCATTTGCATTTCTAGCCGAGGATCTTCCACAGCTAACACCAACAGAAATGTAGCCACATTGTTGATCATTTCCTGTGGGTTGGAATTAAAAGTAGGGTGCCATCGTTTTTAGTGTCGTAACTGATTTACTGGTATACTCAGAACTAGATCAGATACTATTGAAAAGCTGAACCCAAATGTTTGATGTTGTTTTGAATATCAAGATAAGAGCTTTGTTATACAAGTATTTATTTTGTACTATCTGAAATGTGATCGTCATATCAGATAATTATAAATAAAAGCTGGACTCCAACAATTAGAAAAGTGTATGCCTTCCAAAGCCTAATATTTTTAATTATCTTCGATTACTGAAAGCTTTAACAGGGTCAACAATTATTTTTATGGATGTCTTACAAAATTTAAGTTGATCTCATTGACTTAGATTTGTGATTTAGTAAGAAAGAAAGATGATTTAGTAGTAAATAAGGACAGTGGTGCTATTCGTCTCAGAAAAAAATTTCTTCCTTAGATTTCAGACTTTATTGGAACCCTTGTAATTCTAACACATTTAAGTAATAGGTCAATATCTCTTACTGTGATTATTGGGTAAGTTCTGCTTAATAAGATCTGTATTTTACTTACTTAAAAGCACCCATAGCTAGCCTAGAAGATGAAATGTTTGTGCTTCTTATTTTTAAAATGGAGAAGATGGTTCCTTAGCTTTACTCTTATTAAAAATGCAAATGGCATAGTTGAAAGGGCATAGGCTTTGCAGTTAAAAAAATGTGGACTCAAGCCCTGGTCCTGTTACTTAGAAGTCTTGTGACTTTGGGCGAGTCATTTCTCCATTTGGAAAACTGGTCTCATCTAAGGAATGGGAATACTATAATTTTGCATTCGAGATGAAATAATGTTCATGTCCTTTGCTCATTTATTGATGGAGTTGTTTGATTTTTTCTTGTTGATTTTCTTAAGTTCTCTATATATTCTTGTTGTCAGCCCTTTCTCGGATGTGTAGAAAGCAAATAGTTTCTCCCATTCTGTAGTTTGTCTATACAGACAAACTATTCTATTCTATTCGCTCTAATGATAGTTTCCTTGGCCGTGCAGAAGCTTTCTAATTTGATTGCATTCCATTTGTTTATTATATCCTGAATTAAAAGAAAAAAATAAATAAATAACATGAGATAATGTAAAATACTTCAGAGTGTTATATAGTAAGTGCTCAAAATGGTATATAATAGCTGTTGCTGTAGTTCTGAAAATATCCCTAAATATGGAAAATGCTGAAGATTGTTCTTCCTTACAATGTGTTATGTGGAAAAAGATACAAAAATGATTCGTGTTTACTTTTAAAAAAATGAATGCTGTTATGAGCTGGGTATTATGATATGCCCTAAAGATTCAATGATAGACAAGGCACAGATCTTGCTGTCGTGGAATTCGAAGTCTAAGAGGATGAACACATAAACTATAATTATCAAAATGGGTAGTTAAGTGCTGTGATTAACGTCTTTGTGAGGACAGGATCCATGTCTGTGTTTTGTATCCCTATTATTTTCTGGAGTAGAGGAGACATAGGAAGGACTTATGAATATTTTGAATTAAATGAATAAAAAATAAATGAATCCAGCCTTCTATGATCAAAGAAGGATTGTTGCAGGAGTTGACTTTTTATTTTATTGATGCATATCTGTAGGGAGCCAAATAATCACTGTTCTAGGCCAGGGCATTCAGAGTAATTCACATAAACCTTTCCTTAGGAAACTCTCCATCTATTATTATTAGAATTGAAGTTGAGGATTTTAGGGAAACAACTTAAATACAGTAGCATGCACATAATAGTAGAAGTATATATGAAGCCTCAAAAGTTGTCTTCATTCTATTTCTAGCCCTAATGACCTTGACCATGTTGTTGTTACCTTCTTTATGCCCCATTGTCCATGTCTGCAAAATTAGTGGCTTAGTGAGAAGAGCTTAGAGACCTCCCTCACCTTTGGCTTCCTAAAGATTCAACTTATCTCTATTCCTGTTGCTCAGAAGAGATGTGCAGTAAAAAAATGGCCAATGGGCTAAGAGACAGTGGCCCAAAACACTGCCACCAAGCTGGCTAGACCTCATGGTTTGGGGCCATTAGAAGTAGTCATTCTGTGTCAGAGCAGCAAGGTTACCTTGGAATAATGAGAAAATTCTCAAATATGAAGTTTAGTTTGATGCATATTTTCAACTCCATAACAAGACACAATTACACTTCCTCTGGGTCTTCTTTAGCTCATCAAGAATTGAACATGATAGATTTCAGTGGAAAGAAACAAAGATTTTTATATGAAATCTGCAATGCTGTATTTCACGTCTTTTTGTGCAGCCCTGAAAACATTAAGATAAATGCCATTGAGTGCTAATACCTCCCTGTTTCTGCCTGGGGACTATAGAAGAATGGCAAGAGAGAGCACATGTATTGAGAATGATTAGATAAAAGGCATCTTCTTCTACTTTAAAATTCTCCTTCGGGACAGAATCACTCAGAGCACCTCTTAGTAGTTTAGAGGTGTTGCCCGACTGCCTGCCACCAACACACATGTGAACACAGAAGCACAAAATCCCAGTGACCTATTTCAGGTCAAAATATTTCTAGATCATTTCATTGACATAAGAGGAAAAAAGATGGGGATAGTAACATAATATTTAAAGTTTTTAATTCAGTTCAAACACATTGGAGATACAGTCCCTTCCTTGAAGTCTGTCATTAAATTTAGGGAAAGATTTAGTTATAACCTTAGTTTGAGATTTAGTTATAACCTTAGTTTGAAGTGCGCTTATTCACCTGGCAGAACAAAACCACTACAGGCACATAGGAAGGATGAATCCAATCAGCTTTCAAATCCAATATAATTTTCTGTTATTCATTTACTTTTCAATTTCTTCCTTCAATTATTTGCTCATTTATTGTATCCGACACTGTGACTGGGCCTGGAGCAGAGAGATGAAACGCACACAGCCTGTGCCCTCAGGGAGCTCTTGGTTGCGTGAGATAAGTAGCTAATATGTGTTGGTGCTGTTCTAATCTTCACATTCGGTTCTCAAAAACATCCTGGATGTAATTTGGGGACGGGTATATGTGTACACAAAGAGTACAATGCGCACCACGCAATGGGATGGACATATTTGAAACCTGGACTGAGGGGGGGGAGGGGGGGCAAGGGCAACACACGTAACCTAAATATCTGTACCCTCATATTATGCTGAAATAAAAAAAAAAATGATAGAAGAAAAGTTTCCTCAATTGCAGAGGGACTGATGTCTATTGATGAGAAATGCTGAGCAGCAAAAAATGAAGGAAACTGATGAACATCTAGGTTTGTCGATTTTCCAGACAGACACCTACAAACCTTGATGTTCCCAGAACCCAAACCCACCATGGGGAAAGATATTTGTTTCTTTGTTAAAATTTTAAATACCAGAAAACAATGGACAAGAGTTGTGAGGGGAAAATGTTACAGCAACATAATTTGATAACAGGTCAAATTCTTGTTCATCTACAAAAGCAAAACAAAACAAAACATTGATATTCTCACCTACGCCAGATCTTAGGATATACGCCAGCCATCATACCCCTCCTGAAAAGTCATTTCCTTACAAAAGCACTGCAGGGAACAGGAAAGCAATGAAAATTAATAAAATATGCACAAGGAGGGGTGGGAATTTTTACCAGGTAGAGAGTGTAAATTTCAAATTGTTGTAATTAGGAATATAAAATAGGATTCAAAAGTCAAAAATAAGATTTAAAAAAGAACACATTTGCAGACTTGCAAGGATGAAGAAAGATTAAGGCACTCATAACATAGGTAACAGGATGGACTGATGGAAGGAGGGAGAGAGGGAGGGAAATGTGGACAGACAGATGGAGGGTTGGACAGATAGCCAGACAGATGGATGGATGAATGGCTCAACTGATGAGTAGATGGATGGATGCAGAGATGAGCAGATGAATACATGACAGATGAAGTATTTGAAAACACTCAGCTAATTAGGAGCAACTAGGAAGAGCAAAGAGAAGAGCTTAGAGGAGCAGAGACTCACCTACAGGAACAGGGAGCCCAAGCCTGGAAAAGAAGTGCTAACAGTTTCCATGGCTGGGCTTGAAGGGCAGCTTCAATGTTATCTGGGAAACAACAGGGAGTCTCTGAATTTCTTTAACAAGCAAGCAGTATGAGAAGGGCAGTATTTTCAGTTCACGTGAAAAACAAACTCTCTGGTTTACAGGTGAAATGTAGGTGCAAAGAAATGGTGTAAGATGCAGAGGAGAGGCCAGGAAAAAGGGCCTGAATGTGGAGGTGGGGGTAGGAAGCTGACCACAAGACACAGTGTGGATGAAGAACCCCAGGGCTGGGTGAAACTGGGTAGTGCTGGGGCAGGGGCAGATGGTAGCGGCAAGCATGAAGCTGATCCAATCTGCCACTCAAGTCATTAAGAAATTTCAGAGGAATGATGCTGCCCCAGGTACCACACTTGCCATGTGAGAGCTGGGATGACAGGAATCTCCTCCCCCTCCCCTTGTGTCTCGCACATACTGCAAGAGTCAAAAACCACCACCTCCCACAGCATGTTGGTCCTTAGTGGGAATAAGCTTGGTTGCCCACAACACTATCCTGCCCACTAGCACTTTTGTCATTGGCTCCTCCTCACTACCTATCTCTGCTGCTGTCTCTTGTGCATCCTGGCGTCACCTGCAAAATAAAGTCCCTACATCTAGGGCTTTGACTTAGGGTTTTCTTCTGTGAGAACTCAAAGTAAGGCAAGTAACATTAGATGAACTGCTATGAATCTTTTTTTTTCAATAAATGTATATAATTGCCATGCTTTTTCTTTTCTACTTCCGGAATGTTAAACCAGTACTAGAATCTTCTTTTTCCCTGTGTACTTTATTCAAGTCCATGAGGTCGCTTTGGGGTTATTATATCTTGCTGCTGCAAAACCGGAACCTTGGTGGGCATGCAGTTTAAGAAATAAGAGATTATTGGTATGAACTTTAAAATATGCAGTATTCCACAGATTACCAGTGTGTAATCTCAGGATGGATAGATTCATTCCCTCAACTCCTCTGTGATTCAAAATGTAGACAAGTTTCTTTTTTGTAGAAGTCTGTGTTCTTTGGCAATTACTATGACTAGGGAAAGATTTTATTCCCAGTTAACATCTTCTATAGTCAAGGAATAGCAACAGACTCAAATTAACTCAAGACAAAGAGGGGATGGAAACATATGACACATGGGAAATAGACAAGAACCCTTCTATCCTCAGGAAAGAATAAGCTCTATGGACCCAAAGGCACCCATCAGAATTGCCTGGGTCTCCTCCCATTCTTCTTTTAGAATACATGCATCTTTGTCTTCTTGGGTAACTGACTTGCCTTGATATCTTACAGTTCCTTCTCTTCTGTCACTTCAAGCTTATTTATGACTTTGGCTTCCTCTGATACTAACCCAGCTTCAACTCTGCAAGACTTGCACATTCAGTTCCCCGGAGCTGATGACTCTGTCACAGTGTCCAATCCTCAATTCTCCAGTGAGGTTAATGATTGACCACAATTGAGTCAGGCGTCCACCCCAGTCCACTCAGTGGTGCCAGGAGGATGGTCACACAGTATCTGGGTTTTCTACTTTAGATCAGAAAAAGTTCTCCATTTAGAATTCTGATCCTAGGCTAGAGCACATCTTCCTGGGGTAAAGCCAGGGTGAGCAGGACTGGGACGCTAGACTAGATCATGCTCTTTGTGCTATTTTCCTAGCCTGCCACATTTCTCAGTGTCCTTGGAGTGAGTGACCCATTCATGAACTTTTGTTTGACCCAGTGACAATTTGGAGCCTCTCTTGGGGTTACCATGATTACCACATTCCTTTATATCAAATGTGTAGCCTAAGTGCCCCCCTGAAAAATAGAGCCAATGCATTACAGGTTTACAGGGCACTGGAGGTTGGGAAAGGTCACCCACACAAATTAACCTGCATTCCTGGACTTTTAAAGTTCATTATTTTTTGATGTTGGTTATACTATTCCTGGCCTACTCCACAATGCAAAAACAGGAGGGTGCCTATATCAAGTGTATAACAGCTTGATTCTATGAAATCAGGTTTTCTGGTAAATTACTGAATTGATACTTAAATATTCTAACTGAATTAACATAGAGTAAATGACTGCTCCACTGTGGGAGACATTCAGAAGGCACTCAGGACACCAGCATGATTAAACCAAGTACAGAGAAAGACTGATGAATGACAGATATTTACTTAAAGGAGGGGATTCAAACAGTAAAAAATCAGCTACATTTGCTTTGGTCACACCTGCCTAATTTTTTTTTCAGTCAACTACCTTTTATGTGTGATTGACAACATGTAGTAAAAGCCTTAACTGCAGGACACAGAATAATCTTGAGACCTAAAATGTCCACAATATCTTGCACAATGTCAGAGAAACATTGTCATAAGAAAGGAAATACCCAGAAGAGCTCTATGCTAAAGTGGAAATGGTTTATGTGCTAAAGTGCTGCTAGGAGAATGCCGGAGACACTCATCACATTCACAGTTGAGGAGCCTGTCCCTGTGGAGCCCTGTAAACAGGTCTCTGTTGACCAACAAAGAGATGCCTGATTTGTGGATGACAGCTCCATGTGGAATGACAGCGTCCTGCTTGGAAGGTCTGCATGCAATGACTGACAGATTGAAAAGCTCTGAATGAAGTAAGTTAGGAAAAATCAACCCAGGGTTGAATTGCACACTGTTTTCCTCACAGTGATGGAAGAATTGAGCCATGACAAGAGCCCCTACATTTGGATTGTTCCAGACCCATGGGCAGTGAACAGCCTGCCTAAATGGTCAAGCAGAGGACCCTGAAACTGGACCGTAAAAGGGCTGCCCATGTGGAACACAGCCTGTGGACATCCCTCTGTGGATTTAAGGGGTGAATTAAAACAGGGCATGTCAATGCCCATCAGAACTCCCAGGACTGGAAGGTGGTCAGAACTAGTGAGTGGATATCTTTGTGCACTCGCTGGGGGTGGCTGGCTGGCTCCATGAGTGTGGAAGTGGGGGAGCTACAGCAATGTAGAGATGGGCTAATGGTCAGCCTACCCCTTGTGTACCCTATGAGGCACAAGATGCCAACAAGGATTGTCCTGTCTGCCAGAAAAACAGGGACTGAAGAGGCCATGGGGCAGATTCCTTCCTTGGTGGAGGGCCCACACATGGCTTTCACATAGACTTCCTTGGGCTGTGCCAGTAGCCTTGCAGGCTGCAACTGGATCCTGATAGAAAAAACATGTCTTTTAGACTGGGCTTTGCTCACCTGGTGTTAGATGCAAATGCTCAAAATGCTATAAAATAACTGTATCAATTTGAACTGCTGAGTTACTTTTCTTCAGACAAAGGAAAACACTTTATAGTCCATAGTGTCCAACAATGGGCAAGGGGATGTATCATGGTGCATGTCATCCTGAGAGTAGTGACTTGATAGAGAATTGGAATGAGCAATTGAAGCATTTGTTGTCTAAAATGGGAAAAATAAAAGCATGGAAAACTAGCTTACCTGGCTTCATGAATGTGTTCTCAGACTCACCATGAGGTGGGATAGGGAAGCATTCTCTCTAGACAGATTCCTCTACTTTTCTGGGGAATCTGTGGAAGAGGGGCCGATGTAGGTTAAACTATATGATTCTTCTCTACATCAAATCAACTTCCTTTTCTCCAAGCTGGTGCAGTGGTGCTGGAACCAGGGTTGCAATTATGGGTGCCAGAAGCCGGGATTATCCTTAAGTAAGAAACTACCTTTTTGCCAGAATTTCTAAGGGCTTGTTTCGGGGGTGGAGGGGTATTGAGGAAGGAGATTGTGCCTTTATCCTATCTGGCAAAATTTGGGTTGACCGTGAAGGTAGCTGCCTTGCCTAGTGGTTGGAAAAGCTTACCAGTTCTGTTTTCATGTGACCCTAATCCGTATGAATGGAGCCAGATGGAGAGGGAGGCACTTGTTAGACTCGTATGTGGCCAGTGATCTCACAATCTCAATCAGAACAGTGGTCGAACCTAACATCCTTTTCAAATGTGGAGAGTTTGAGTTAAAATCAATGGCAAATGGGAGCGAAGGAGAAATATTAACTGAGAACAAAGGATGGATAAATGGGCTATGAAATGAGGGAGAGCCAATATTATATTGATGCATCAAGAGAAGTCCACAGCAAGAGATGTTGTCTCTTAGATCAATTACATCAGATGGCCAGATGCCTGAAAGAGTGAAGTAGTATGTTTGCCAAGACCGTCTCTACTTTTGGAATCTCACAAGGTCAAACAGAATCATGCATCCCCATGAGGCATTGCTCTAGGAGACATTTTGGGCATAGAATATGATGATGAACTAGACCAATTGCACATAACTGAGTGGAACTCTAGTAATATACCAGTACCTTTTGTCTTTTATTTCACAGGTTACATCTACTACCGTAGTGTGATATGATGCATTGTTGTCAAGATTTGACTTCCTTATGTAAACAAATTATGTGATAATACTGATATTGGTGGTCAAATGTATCGGGGGATTGAGTTAAAGTCTCCTCAGGATGCAATATCAGTGGAAAATTAATGGATTGAGAAAGAACTAGATGTAGGTAACTCTTATCTAATCCCTATGCTAAATAGTTTAGCACACGTTTATCATAAGATAATTGGCGGTAGATCCAGGGAGCAGTGGATAGTCAAATTAGTAAAAATTAAAAAGGTATATGTAACGGGTTTATGTCAACTTGACTAGGCCATTGGGCACCAGACCTCTGGTCAAACATTATTCTAGGTGTTTCTGTGAGGTGTTTTTGGATGAGATTAACATTTAAATTGGCTTCATAAATCAGATTGCTCTCCATAATGTGGGTGGGCCTCATTCAATCAGTTGAAGGTCTGACAGAACACAGGGCTGGCTCTCCCCTGAGTAAGAGAGAATTCTTCCTGCCTGATGGCCTTGGATCTGGAACATAGGCTTTTTTCCTATCTTTGGCCTCAAACTGAAGCATCAACTCTTCCTTGGTGCCAAACCTAAAAGCCTTCATCCTGCTATATCTTCAGTTCTCCTCGGTCTTCAGCTGGCAAACTCACCTGCAGATCTTGGGACATGCCAGCCTCCGTAATTGTGTTAGCCAATTCCTTATAATAAGCGTGCACATAAACAGCACAGGTATGAACTGTGAAGCATCACTTATACATAGATTTTTTCAATAAAGATATTAGAAAAATTTTTGGAGATGGGTGACAATTTGAAAACAACATGCAGATGAATTGTGTAGTCTACAGATATTGGAAAAATTAAGAAAAGATTAGGTATGTCATGAATACCTAAAATATATGTAGATAGTTGTATATTTTATCATTTACTACCATAAAATATACACAAATCTAGTATAAAAACTTAAAATTTATCAAAATTTATACACACAAACACAGACTGTACATGTGCCATTAGCAGTCAAGAGAAATGTAAACAAACAAAGATTCAGCATTAAGTCCTAACTGCATAAAATTAATTCTAATATGTACTGTAATACTGTAGTAATTTTGTAGCCAACTCTGGTTGTTGCTATTGCAGCGAGCTCAAGTGTTGTATCTGCTTGAAATGGGGCGTGACACTGATCATCTCCATGTGAGCAGCTCATCTCTCCTGTCACTTTCACATCACCGTAAAAAGTGGTCTCTTGCAGTGCTTGAGTATTTTTCAATGTGTTTAGTGCAATGCCATAAACTTTAAATAACCCCATGGGACCCACAAAAAAGTGCCGCTAGCGATGCCGGGAGTGCTCCCGAGAGGCAGAGAAAAGTCATGACATTACAAGAAAAAGTGGAATTGCTTGATAGGAGATCTGCAGCTGCAGTCGCCCACCATTTCTGACCGAGGATTCATCATGTAAACAGATGCTATAAAATTATGGTATCAATAAATACTGTACAGTACAGTGCTGTAAATATGTGTTCTCTTTCTTATGATTTTCTTAATGACATTTTCTTTTCTTTAGCTTATTTTTACGTAACAATACAGTACATAATACACATAACATACAAAATTGTGTTGACTGTTTATGTTAGCGGTAGGACTTCTGGTCAACAGTATTAGTCATTAAGTTTTTTGGGGAATCTAAAGTTATACATGGATTTTTCAAGTGCACAGGGGTGAGCTCTACTAATCCCCAAGTTGTTCAAGGGCCAACTGTATACACATACACATCCCCCTACGCATAACCTGTTGTTTCTGTTTCTCTGGAAAATGCTGACGAATACAGATTATGGATTAGTTTTTTTTTAATCTATTCCAAACCCACCCTGGCTTCTCCAAATGTTAGGCATATCCATACTGATACCATTGGCATATGTATTATACAAATGTGTTCTAAATGTAGATGTCTAGACAAATATGATAGTTTTGCTATAGGAGAACCTAAGCCAAGGGCTAGGGAGTCGTCTGTGCAGTAAATGTTAACTCAGCAGATTTGGATTGTCCAGTCTCAAGAAATTGGCTCTTGATCTGTTCCTGGGAGATAACCTGTAAGTTCTGGGAATGACTTGCCTGATCACAGTGTCTTTGTATGCTTGATCCACACTAGCTAGTTTATGCTAACAATGTCACTGCTGGTGGGGACCTTGGTCCATTACTGTCTGTTTTGACCCTGGGGTACTGGAGCCTGAGTAACTAAGGTCAGCCATGTGGGTAAAACATACCTACATGACCAGTTGCCAATGAGACCCAAATCTGCCCAGAAAAAAGCCACTTGAGGATATGATCCAAAAAAAGAGAGGAATGAATAGCAATAAAGAGTACAGTAGACAGGAGTCTGAGGTGCGAGGATTGCTTGAGGCTAGGAGTTCGAGATCAGCCTGGGCAACATCCCATGTCTAAAAAAAAAAAAAATGTTTTTTAAATTTAAAAAAGAACATAGCAGATGGTAGGCTGAATAATGGTCCTCCCAAAGATATCCTTGTTTTTATCCCTGGCACCTGTGAAAGCTGCCTTATGATGACTTCACAGATGTGATTAAGTTCAGGATCTTGAGATATCATGGATGATCTGGGTGGGATCCATTACAAGGGCCCTTATAAGGGTGAGGAAGGAGATCACTGTGAATATCAGGAGATGCGACAATGGAAGCAGGAAATTGAAGTGATGTAGGGAAGGGCCTCCAGACAGGGAACACAGACAGCCCTTATAGCTGAAGAGACAAGGACATGGGTTGTCTCTCTCAGATCCTTTGGAAGGAACCAGCCCTGCCAACACCTTGACGTCAGGCCTGTGAAAGTGATTTCAGACTTCTGACTTCCAGAGATATAAGACAATAAATTCGTGTTGTCTTAAGCCACTTGATTTGTGATAATTTGCTACAGCACCAGTGGGAACTGATATGGTATTTCCCATACGGCAGACTGTGGCTCTGACCCGGGAGTGGAGGTTGGGGAGCCAAGGGGTGGCGACCGTACAGCAGGCCCAGGAAGCAGCTGACATATGGGGGCAAGAGGCAGAGGGGTTCTTGTAGCCCTGACTTCAAAGTACGTGCAGATTCCATTCAATGGGTACTATAATTAAAATTTTGAGGGTGTTATAAAGGTATATGTGTTTTTTCTCTCAACAGGAGAAATAACGAGCAATTAGAAAACTAAGTATAAAAGAAAGTTATATAGAAAGTCAATGGTAAATTATAAGATAAATCCAAATATGTGATCTGATTTTATGCTTAAGATAATCCAGTTGATCCTGATGTTTAGAACATTCCCAAGGGTGATGACATTGACCCATACCAAAGAGTCAGTCATATCATAAGACTCCAATATTTGTAGTAAATTAATCTTGCAGCATGATAAAATATAAGTGCTGTTTATTGGTTTTAAATTGTTAAAATCAACAGGTAGATGCAACACAAAAGCTTAGGTTGTAGGGTTACAGAATACTTTTACAATGTAAAAGTCTGATTGAAATAATTTGGAAACCAGAAGAGGAAGAGGAGTGGAGGGTAGGGGTAAGGAAGCTAATATCTCCATCTTACACAGTAGGGTCACATTCTAAATTGATGGCATAAGATAGATACTTTCGTATGATGATAGATGATTAGATAGATAGATACCTACACATTACACAGACCAACAGAATCTGTTGAAACATGAGCTTCAGTCCTGATTTTGCAGTTGAACATGCTTACCTGGATGTTCTTTGTCTCATCCAATTCAACATGTACACAACTCATTTTATTTATTTTTATTTTTTTAAATTTCAAGATAGTATGGGGGTGCAGATGATTAGGTTACGTATGATGCCCTTGCCCCCCTGCCCGAAGTCCGAGCTTCAAGTGTGTTCATCCCTCGGATGGTGTGCATTGCACTCTTTGTGTATGCATATACCTGTCCCCTCACCCTCCCTCCCCCCTCCCCCCTGCCCGACATCTAATAGATGTTATTCTTATATATACACTTATGTGTTGATCAATTAATACCAATTTGATGGTGAGTACACAACTAATTTTAAAAAAATTATTTTTTGCCACACAACAGTTTCTCCTTTTGGGTTTCTTTTGTTCAGCATTCCTTTTTTATCCATCTCCAGAGACTGATTTCCTAATTCTATTTTGAATCTATTCTTGACACATTTTTTTTCCAGAGATAGGGTCTTGCTCTGTCACCCAGGCTGAAGTGCAGTGGTATCACCATAGTTCACTGCAACCTCAAACTCCTGAGCTCAAGCAATCCTCACACCTCAGCCTCCTATATAGTTAGAACTACAGGCACACACCACCACATCTGGCTAACTTTTTTTTTTTCACTTTTCTATATTAATTGATTTTATTTTTTAAAATTTTTTTTAAAAATTTTTATTTCAGTATATTATAGGGGTACAAATGTTTAGGTTATGTATATTGCGCTTGCCCCACCTGAGTCAGAGCTTCAAGCATGTCCATCCCCCAGACAGTGAGCCCTGCACCCAGTAGGGGTGTATATACCCCTCCCCACCTCCTCCTCCCACCTGCCCGACACTTGATGAATGTTATTACTATATGTGCACTTAAGTGTTGTAGAGACAAGATTTGGCTATATTGCCCAGGATGCTTTTGAACTCCTGGACTCAAGAGATCCTCCTGCCTCAGTTCCTGGAATTACAGGTCTGAGCTACCACACCTGGCTTGATACATGTTTTGAGAGTCTCGGATGTCACAGAGAGGGAGAAAGAGAGGGAGAGGGGGAGAGAGAGAGAGAAAGTCCTAGTGCCAGAATGCATATGTAATCAATAATAAAGCTTTTAACATAGCCTAGACCCCTCACTTGAAGGACAATCCCAAGATGCACAAGGAAGAGTTTTAAGAGTTCAGACAACAGAGAGGAAAAGTTGGGGGTAATTCTCTTTCTTCATTCTTCAAAACAGCCACAGTGGAGACATGGAGGTGTTATGTAGAGATTTGGGAATGAAGGAAGGGGAAATGCAAT